>ML812989.1:24002-34529 GCA_009831015.1 Picea engelmannii | reverse complement strand
ACAATTATGTAATATACATTTAATCAACTATGTGCAATACAAATGTTAAATATTGCAGCACAAGTGCATATTAATCGATGAATTAAAAACAAATTGTTGGTAATAGGAGTCATCACATTCCTCCACCCTATGCTAAAATTCCTATATCCATATTTATAACTAAATTATGCTAATTGATATTAATCTAAATAGTTGTAAAATGAAATTATTTATCATGCTCACCTAATAAAATCCCTATACCCATTTTTATATCTAAATTAATTTAATTGAACTTAATCTAAATAGTTATAAAATGGAACATGTAAGTGACATACTAAAATTCATGATGTATATATTGTTATAAAATAATTAAATTAATTTAAATCATTAAAATTACAATTCACATCTAATAATAAAATTTACTTCACTTAGTGATAACAAAATACGAGTAACCAATTTATTGCATAATTCAAACATAAAGGGTAATGTGGTAAGAAAACACAAATTCCTTATGAAATGTATTACACAACATGAATATGGAAACATTAGAGATCCCACCACTCATTCCCACCACTAGCAACCAATTGGGAAATCAAGTTTGGGGGATGACTCTCCTTCCAACCAACCCCTTGGTGAATACAATTAAGATCCTTTGAACTCTTAATCAACAAATCTATGGCAATGGTTCTCTTACATAATGTTTGGTGGGAAAATACAATCTTGAGGAGGGTAGAGTGCCTAATTCTTTAGTTGTGATGTTGAAAGTCTCAAATATGGGCTGGAGTTAGACTTGTTGGTTGAATTGATGAAATTAAATTCAATAAAGTGTTGAGAATTTGAGGATGCAAATAAAGAAACCTTAACCATTTCAATTGAATGAAGAATTTTTTAGAATTTGAAACTATAGATAAAAGGACTTCAATGGAATTTATTTAAAATAAAAATTATAGTGTTGTTACTAATAGAATTTTATCAATGAAAGAGCATACAAAAAAAATAGTTCAAGAAACAATTCAATGACAAGACAATACCTACATATTTAGTGATGGTTGACATTCCATCAATCACTACCGATGAATTCATTGACACCCCAATGAAAAAATATTAAATATCAACATGATTACTCAAGTATATCATGAAAACATTAATCCAAAGATTAAGACGGATCGACATATAAGGATACCATATAGGGACCCAAATCACAAAATATGTAGCACACAAGAATCACTATGAACTTTGAATAGATTGGGGAATCAATGTGAAAATGTAGTTCATAGGGTGAGGTCAAAGTTCTCTAGGTCAAAGTTCCTAAGGTCAAAGTTCATGAGGTCATAGTTCTTGAGGTCAATGTTCCTAAGGTCAAACTTCCTCAGGTCAAACTACATCCTTAGTGTTGTTTTGGACTTTGTTGGTTGCTATGGTTATTTGGTTGGTCCCAAACCCTCTCATCTTGTGTTTCTTCATTTTGGTGGTCATCATTACATGCATGTCCCATATCTTATCTAGGATCCTCACTCTCTGACCCAAACTCTCTAGCTCTTTCTCTAAGATTCATATGGTGTTAGTCATTGTCGTATATCGTCTCTTAAACAATGGTATCTATGGGTGTATTTGGTTTGTTATATTCTCATCTCTTATTCATATTTCCACCAAGAAATCAACCACTCCCACCCCAAGATACTATAGTCGTCATAGAAGCTCCCATAAGTGCTCTCATGCTCCACCCCTTCACACCACCCATTCTTAGAAAGATGTAATTTGAGTGGTCATTTCCTTTGAGATCCGATTTCCCAAGGAAATCAAGAGAGAAATTTTGGATATGGAGAAGAATATCAAATGGAAATGACAACAAATTTCCAAATAGAATATAGAAGTTGAATTCAAGGAATGGGTATATGACCCTGGGTTTTCTTGAACTAGGAACAACAAAATAGCTAGGTTCACAAAGATCGTCTTTCTCAATAGGTTATTCATTGTTTATATTGTGGAGGATCATGGTGACCCTCATTCTTCCCTATGGGACACGTTTCATCACTTAGAGAATAATTTTGAAATTATCTTTAAAAATGTTTTCAAATTAGAATTTGTCAAGGTTCCACCAATGAACCACACAGAGGCTCATGCATAACATGTTGATTTGGACCACCTACAAGGAGCTTCTCCTTCCAATCCTATTTCAGTGAACAAAGAAAACATAAGGCTATGTGGCAGCATGGGAAATGATGAAAGATATTCTAAACATGAGAATATCATGAAAGCTCAAGAGGAGCTTATAGATATTTTGAACATGTTGCATACGCAAGTCAAAATTATTTTTGGCTCAAAGTAAGAATCTAGTGATAGACAAGTGGAAATATCTAGATCCCAAAGTAGAAGGGATGATCGCAGGGACAAAAATAAATAAAGAAGTGTGTGAAGGCATCATCACTACACATAGAAATCAACTAGAAGATCTCATGCATGTCAGGGCTAGAGAAAAACAAAAATGTGTCTTGTGTCAGAAGGTAGAGGAGAAGAACCGACCTATAAATTTTACAAGATGAACGAAGGAAAATAAAGAAAACAAATTTTGATGGAGAGAATAGAAAGGGAGAATATTCTGAAGCCCAATGGTTGGGAATGATGAAATATTTCCAGCTTCATGATTACCCCTTAAGGTTAGAAACTAGAATTACAACCTACCACCTGCAAGGAAAGGTATCCATGTGGTAGGATCAAATTAAGAAAGCTAAGCACCTTGATGAGAAGAATGTCTCATGGAAATAATTATAAGGGACATTTCCAGTAGAAATATTTTTAGATCATTATTATGATAAGAAGGTGAAAGAGTTCTTTGAACTCAAGCTGGGAAGCATGACAATGGAGGAATATGAGAGGAGATTCTTTGAATCACTGAAATATGTTGGCTTCATAAAGGAGGAAGGGGAAAATCAAAAGGTTTATGTGGACTACCTATTGATGGGCCTCAACATTTCCTATCTACAAGGCCCATAATAAGCATATTTTCACCTTGATACAACTAATAATTTATTTTATTTGATCATGTTTAATAGTAGTCATGAGCACTTTTGTTTGTTTCTTAATTGAATAGTTTTTGAGGTGGAATTTAATGTGTATGATACATTTTCTATCTAATTACTATGATAAGTAATGTGTGCAACATCAAACAGGTTGAACCCCTTAAGGAAAGGAAGATTCCAAGAATCAAGGGACCTTGTCCCCTCACCTAACTCTAGAGTCCTGCTAGTTTACTAATGATCACCCCTTGCAAACAAAAGTCCAAAAAAAATAGGAAAATGACCAAGATATGTTGTTGTCCCATTTCCTCCTAGATCCAAGGGAAGAGGTCGAGTTACAAAGTATATAAATAGGCCTCTAGCATAGGGAGAGGGCAGCTAGAATTTGGATATTGTCTTAAGTTTTGTTAAGAAAGGATTTGTTGAAGACTTGGAGATCTGCTCTTGATGTATTACTGGCTTTGATGAAACAAAGATGCCTTTATTATTATCTTATTAGAGTTTCCTTAGGGTTCCTTGTTCTTCTTGGGTAAGGCCCACTCAAGAGGGCTCAAGGACCCTATTGTAACTTCTCTTTCTTAAATGTTATTGTGTTATCAGTTAGTTTTTTATTTCCCTTGAAGAATTAGATAGTCAGGCATAATGATATATGATTTTTTTTCAATACTCTTGTAACCGATAGCTTCAATAGGTCTCCTATAGAAAGGGTTGGAAGCCTATTGGGATGTCCAAAGGGTATCTTCTCAAGGATAAAAACATCAATTACATCTAATTATATTTTAGTATATATTTGTCGATGCTTTTAAAAACTTGTGTAAGCTTATTAGGACTCTTTGGGGAATCATATAGGATTGTTACAGTTCTTTTAGAATTGTTATAGTTCCTATAGAAACTTCTTGTAGGGATATTTTAGCTCCAATTTCTCAATGTTCTCAATCATATTTTTATGAAATTAGCAATAGACAATAAGATAACATATGCTTTGTTGTGACTCAAGGGTTAGGAATAATTTGGCTCATGCAATAGTTCATCTTCTTTGATGCAATTTCTTGTCATGCAATAGAATTAGTTTCCATACTTTATAATCAGTTTTCTATTTTCGTTGTTCAATGTGCTTTCTTTCATGCCAATAGACTAGATCTTTTTACTCAATATAGATCAGTTGTTCTTTCAAGTTGATCTACTTTCATTCTTGCAAGTAGTTTAAAGTCTTTTCCTCCAATTCAAATTCCTATATAAGTTTCATGAATTATCCACTTGATCATTATCAAACTTCTATATATGTGCATATATGAAATCAAGTATTTATAAAATATTCCTTCCATACATGCGCATTTACAGAAGCACACATATACAGAAACTGACCACTTCAGTATATGTTCATACATGGAAGGTGGCTTCTGTATATGGGCATTTACGAAAGTGTTTAACTTCCCTATATGTTTATATATATAAGTGGTCGGATTTTCTATATGCGCATATATAAAAGTGGATAGATTTCATATGTGCACATATACAAAATTGGTCGGCTTCCACATATGTGCATATATGAAAGTCAGCCACTTTCGTTTATGTGCATATACAAAATTAGTTGGCTTCCATATATACGCATATACAGAAGCAACCCACTTCTGTATAAGTGCATATATAGAAGGTGGCTTCCGTATATGTGTCAAATTCCGTATATGTGCATATATGGAAGATGACCACTTCTATATATGTGCATAAAAAAAAGATAAACACTTTCACATATGCAGATATACGAAAGCCACCTTTCATATATGCACATATGTGGAAGCCAACCACTTCCATATATGTGCATATGTAGAAGACGACCACTTTTGTATATGCGCATATACGGAAGTGGTCATCTTTAGTATATGCACATATATGGAAATCTACCACTTCCATATATGTGCATATGCGGAAGTGGTCGGCTTCCGTAAATGAGCATATACGAAATCTGAACACTTCCATATATGCACATATATGAAAGTTGTTGGCTTTCGTATATGTGCAGTTGGGCACTTTTATATATGGCATATATGAAAGTGGCTAACTTCCATATATGCACATATATGGAAGACAACCACTTTCATTTATGCACATATACATAAGGTGGATTAAGTATATCCGTCGACTTATGTATATACGCATATACGAAAGATAACTACTTTTGTATATATGAATATACAAAAGCCAACCACTTCCATATATGCACATATACAGAATCTGACCACTTAATTATATGGAATATATGGAATATGACCACTTAAATATATGTGCATATACAAAATTAGACCACTTTTGTATATGTGTATATACAAAAGTTGACCAACTTACATACATGCACATATATGGAAGTGGTTGACTTCTGATGCAAACCCCCCCCTCTTAGGGGGCTTGTGCAACCTCCTGGTCTAGGATTGAATTATACAGGAGCCAAAGTGGCTCTTGGGACCTCAGAGAACCCTTAGAATTCTTACCATGGGCCTTTTATTCTCTCACTATGCGAAAATTCGTGTTCATGAGGGTCTTATTATTCCAGCGGAGTCATGCATGTGACCTCGAGCCTAAAACCTTGGGCTTAAAATTTGGAAATTGGTAACTTTGGTGCTCTAGAACTTCAGGGATTCAGATATTTATGAATAACACACTCCAATTATATTGAATATCCATACTAGTGAACTACCTAAGACTTCAGGGATCAATGGTCCACATTCCTCCTATAGACAATGGTTGTGATCAACTCCGGAACTTTGGGCTAAAGGGTTCCTTGCTTCTAATCACCACCAAACTCCTGAATTGTCGAACGTTGAATTGGCGAAGGGTAGATATTTGCATTCCATGTTTACCCATCAACGAATGGTCAGGATTTACTATAGGCTTCGGGAATTCAGGACTTTCCGCACCAAATAAACTTTCACCCACAACCTTTCACATAATCGAATTCCAAACACTTGAAAATCTATGGTCCACGTGTAACCGACAACGAACAGTTACTATTTACTATGGATTTTGGGACTTCAGGGAATTCTCTACTCCGCGTAACAACAGCCAAATTCTCTTGGAGTGTCGATCATTGAACCACTCATGGATCCAACGGCTCACACTCTCCCAATTATCTATGATGTAGATTCACTCCGAGACTTTGGAGCTTCAGGGATTTTGTCTCACTTACAAAAAAAACTTAAAACTGTCGGAGAAAAGAAATCCAAAGGACTTGGGGTTTTAACAACCGTTCTCCTTCTCCTTCATCCAAAGGTTGTGAGGGATTCTAATATCCCCTAAAAAAATCTTGTACACTCGATCTTAAAAACAAAAGGGATTCCTCCTCTTAAGGATTTACTCTCGCTATCTCTCCTTGATATTTTTCACTTAACGGACTTGAACCTTAGTGCACAGATTGCACTTCCCTTCTGAGAAGACTTAAAAGAAATCACCAACCCACTCCTTGCGCTATCTCTTCTTTGAGCTTGGGACTTGAAAAAATCACTTGCGCACTCCTTGCACTATCTCTCCTCTGAGATTTATCAACACTTAACGAAGTGTCGAATCTGTGCACTCTTTGCACTGGTCTCCCCTCTAAGATTTTATAGTCATGTGAGTATAGGTGCACTCCTTGTGCTCGCTCTATGTAAACTTACACTATCTCTCCTAAGCTTCTAAACCTGTAATGGTCCAACTTCTGCACTACTTGTGTGGTCCCTATGCACTCATTGCATTGGTTTCCCCTTTGAGTGTTTACACTACTATGAGTGTAGGCACACTCCTTGCACTCGATGTTTAAAATTACACTATCTCTCTTGAGATTCTGAACCTAATAATTTTTCGGCCTCTGCATGCCTTACATTGGAAATATGCACTCTTCCACTCAGATTCTTAGAAGAGAAATAATTGAAACTTATATTAACGTTAAGGATTCATTCAACCAACCATTTATATGTGCACACACACACACACATACACACAAACATAGAGATAAAATAATATAACATTTACCCAGTTACTCAAAGATAACCAATCTCAGAAATTGAAAGCAATTCTCAAATTCTATATTCTTTTAGTAAATGTTTACAAGGATTTCAACAGCCTTCAGCAACTTTCATCTTCTCTTTCCAACTGCCTCTCCTAGGAATATATTACATTGATTTATACATGAATGGGCTTCTTGAGCCTTCCCTCCATACTATTCTAGTGCTTTCATATCATAATTAAAAGCATCCTACCACTAATCTTATTGCAATAAATGAATAATTACAATCCAAATATGAGTCGGCGCTCAAAATCTGTACAATCCTACATGCATTAAAATAAATTACAATCTCCTAGAGCGCATACAATGGCTCTAGATTCAATATATCATTGGATATTTAATTACAATTTTTTCAATATTAAAGTGACGCGCTCTCCTTAGAATCCAAACTAGTTAAATTGTGTTGCGCTGGATGTTGAGCCATCTTCCACCATGCCTCATTGAATGACAAGAGTGATGCTCCTACATCATACTCCTCTGCTGAAAAAAATCATGAGCTCCTGATCATGGCTCTATTGTTGTTGTCAATATCCTCTAGGGTCCCAAACTTTGACTCAAAGTTGTTCATTTTCTTCTCTTCCTTTCTCTTGATGTTGTTGTTGTTGTCGTTCTCCTATTGTTGCGAGATTTTCTCCTAGTCTCCAAATCATATGTTGCAGAGATTTAATGATATTAACACCACGGTCTTCTCTTGTATCCTTGGCTAACCTTTCTACCAACCCTTTCAACTCCATAATGTCCTTGTCCATTCTATCCCCTGGCTAGCTCTTTTGCTACAACTCTCTCTTTTTCTCCTGACAATTGTTTTGTTGTAGGTTATTGTTGTTATCCACTAGTTTATTCTCCTTATTTATTTATTCATAAAATTTACCTTTGTGAAGGTTTCCTTTCTATTCTTCATGATTGCATTCCTCTGGTATTATTCCTCTATCTCTGGATTTCTTAACCAATCCTCCAGTAGCTTCATCTCTTTCTCCACTGAGTGAGTATGGAACCTAAATGCTCCTCTTTAATATTTTATTGTCTCACAACTGTGTGGGCCTCTTCTTCTTTCTTTTCCTTTTGAAAAAAACTTGGCTTTTTTCCACTCTCCTTTTCTTTCACAATCTCCAATGGCCATCCTTTTGTTGCACCTGCCATCACACACAAACTGTTAGTTTTAAAAACTGTGTTTGTTTTTCCTCTTCTCTGGTTTCCTCCTTCATCATTTACTCACAAGTATGAGCACCCACGAAACTCATTCAAAGAGATATATTGATCTCTCCTATCCTCAGACTACAATATTAGTGATCTCCTTCTTCCTTCAAGAGTTCCTTCCCACTCATGAGAAGTATGCTCAAACTAGCTTCCACTTTAACTCCCTTATCTTCCAATGGCAAAAACATATGTCTACACCCATTTCTCTCAAGGGTATAAGTATTCTTTGTTCCATCATGTATGACATTCCAGTCATATTTACAAGGTCTCCCCAACATAACATGAAAAACATCCATGGGTATGGCATCACATAAAACTTCATCCTTATAACTATTGATTTTAAACTAAAATTTACATTGTCTACTTACCATGACTTCATGTCCTTTCTTCAACCACGAAACCCTGTACAGACTTGGATGTGTTGTCGTATCCAACTTTAGCTTTTCCACCATCTCTGTGGATACCAAGTTGTCAGTGCTACCACTATCTATGATCACCTTGCATACTTTTTCTCTAGTCTTGCAAGCAATTATGAATAAATTGTTTCTCTGGACTGGTTCTTGTACCTATTTTTTTGGTTTTACAAGAGATTTCCTCATCATGAGCGATCTTCCCTCTTAAGTTTCTTTTTCTTTCATCTATGTCTCCACATTCCTCTGTTGCACCTCAAAAATGTGAGATTCGCTAACTCCTGTATTCTTATTTTCAGGACATTCCCAAGACATGTGCCATAGTTTCCCACAAGCATAACACTTCACATCTCCTCCTCTGCCTCTTCCTCTACCTCTTGGAAAAGGATTCCTTCCTCTAGAGTATCCTCCTCTAGAGATTCCTCCTCTATCTGTATGACTATTAAATCCTCTAGCTTCTTCCCTAGATTTATGGAACTTCTCTCTAGTGGTTCCTTCTCCTTTGTTAGGATTCTTCCCCATGTTCCTATGACTCTTCTTCCTTGCCAATTTTTCTTCTGCCTTCAGGGCTACTTGATAAGAATCTTCTACAGTCCTCATTGTTATCACACTAATCTCATATTGGATTACATAACTAAATCCATTAATATACCTAGCAGCTTTCTCTTCATCATTCTCCTTGTGTCCTTCTCTTATATTCAACTTATAAAATTATTTAGTATACTCCTTCACCGACAAACCTTTTTGTCTCAGATTATGCAACATTCTTAACAGATTCAACTGATAATCCTTAGGTATGAATTTATCCTTCATATTAGCTACCATTCTATCAAAACTCTTAATCTTGGACTTAACTTTTCTCCTTATGTCATCTTGCAACACGTCCCACCATAAAGTTGCATGTCCCTTCAATCTGGTCAATGCATGATTTACTTTCTTCTCATCATCAATATCCTCATAGTCAAAGTACTTGTCTAAATCACGCATCCAATTAAGAAATTATTCTACATTCAAATTACCTTCATACAATGGGACTTCCATCTTTGCTCTCGTTCCCATCTTGACAACAACTCTCAGCAATCACTCCTATGCTTCTTGTTCTCCTACAACTTCTTCTTCTTCCATATATTCACTTTCATATTCACTGACATCACCAACCTCTAGTTCTCTACTTTTTTTTGTTTCCATGTCATCCATCCTTGCATGAAGTTGTCTCATTTCCTCCCCCATAGCTGCATTGACTACAGTTCTCTCCCTGTGTCTCCTTGGAAGCATGGCTCTAAATATTTCTTCTCAAAAAACGTATTCCTTCTCTGATACCACTTAATGGTATAAAAAAAAGATCGTGTTCAGGCTCTGATACCACTTGATGCAAACCCCCCTCCTAGGAAGCTCACATGGCCTTCTGGTTTAGGATAGAATTACACAGTAGTCGAAGTGGCTTTCAATTCCTCACAGAACCCTTAGAACTCTTACCACAGAAATTTTCTTCTCTCACTACATGAAAATTTGTGTTTGCGAGGGTCTTCTTAATCCAGCGAAGTCATGCACGTGGCCTTGGGCCTAAAACCTTGGGCTTAAATTTTGGAAAGCGATAACTTTATCTCTCTGGAAATTTGGGGCTTCAGAATATTTACCAAAAGAACACTCCAATTCTATAGAATAGTCGAACTAGAGAACTCCCAAAGAGTTCAGGGATCAATGGTCCACATTCCTCCTACAACCAATGGCTATGATCAACTCTAGAACTTTGAGCTTTGAAGTTCCTTGCTCCTAATCACCACCAAACTCCCAAACTTTCAAATGTAGAATTGGAGAAGGGTGGAGATCTACGGTCCATGTTTACCAGTCAACGAATAGTCAGGATTGACTTTGAGCTTCGGGACTT
>ML812989.1:0-19699 GCA_009831015.1 Picea engelmannii | reverse complement strand
CTCATTGTTATCACACTAATCTCATATTGGATTACATAACTAAATCCATTAATATACCTAGCAGCTTTCTCTTCATCATTCTCCTTGTGTCCTTCTCTTATATTCAACTTATAAAATTATTTAGTATACTCCTTCACCGACAAACCTTTTTGTCTCAGATTATGCAACATTCTTAACAGATTCAACTGATAATCCTTAGGTATGAATTTATCCTTCATATTAGCTACCATTCTATCAAAACTCTTAATCTTGGACTTAACTTTTCTCCTTATGTCATCTTGCAACACGTCCCACCATAAAGTTGCATGTCCCTTCAATCTGGTCAATGCATGATTTACTTTCTTCTCATCATCAATATCCTCATAGTCAAAGTACTTGTCTAAATCACGCATCCAATTAAGAAATTATTCTACATTCAAATTACCTTCATACAATGGGACTTCCATCTTTGCTCTCGTTCCCATCTTGACAACAACTCTCAGCAATCACTCCTATGCTTCTTGTTCTCCTACAACTTCTTCTTCTTCCATATATTCACTTTCATATTCACTGACATCACCAACCTCTAGTTCTCTACTTTTTTTTGTTTCCATGTCATCCATCCTTGCATGAAGTTGTCTCATTTCCTCCCCCATAGCTGCATTGACTACAGTTCTCTCCCTGTGTCTCCTTGGAAGCATGGCTCTAAATATTTCTTCTCAAAAAACGTATTCCTTCTCTGATACCACTTAATGGTATAAAAAAAAGATCGTGTTCAGGCTCTGATACCACTTGATGCAAACCCCCCTCCTAGGAAGCTCACATGGCCTTCTGGTTTAGGATAGAATTACACAGTAGTCGAAGTGGCTTTCAATTCCTCACAGAACCCTTAGAACTCTTACCACAGAAATTTTCTTCTCTCACTACATGAAAATTTGTGTTTGCGAGGGTCTTCTTAATCCAGCGAAGTCATGCACGTGGCCTTGGGCCTAAAACCTTGGGCTTAAATTTTGGAAAGCGATAACTTTATCTCTCTGGAAATTTGGGGCTTCAGAATATTTACCAAAAGAACACTCCAATTCTATAGAATAGTCGAACTAGAGAACTCCCAAAGAGTTCAGGGATCAATGGTCCACATTCCTCCTACAACCAATGGCTATGATCAACTCTAGAACTTTGAGCTTTGAAGTTCCTTGCTCCTAATCACCACCAAACTCCCAAACTTTCAAATGTAGAATTGGAGAAGGGTGGAGATCTACGGTCCATGTTTACCAGTCAACGAATAGTCAGGATTGACTTTGAGCTTCGGGACTTCGGAAATTTCCATGATGTAGGAGCATCACTCCACCCTAGCAGTGTGCCATCTATTTATCACATCTACGCACATTCAAGGAGGGGAGAGGCACCATCCCTCTCATTTTTCCATCAATTTTAAAATTTAAAATGTAATTAAAGAAATTTAATGTTGTCGTGCTGGAAGAGTCGAGCGAATTCCTTTGTACAGGTAGTAGTTGAATTCACCTTTAATGGTTGACAGTAGGATGATCTAGATTCGATTTGAACTAGATCTTTCATTCATTGTAATCTTCCTCAATAGATAGGTGTTTTAATTGTGATAGGATGTCACTAGTGTAGCTTTGAGGGGAAGCGCGTTGATCCCCTCTTGTATAAAGCATTTGTAACCTATGCCTAGTAGGGGTTGTTGTTGAAGGTGGATGAAAATTCATTGTAATTTGAGGAGAGTTGAGAGCCGAGACTTAGTTGCAGTCTGAGACTACACCTATTGTAAATAGACATTCATATTAATAAAAAGGGACAACATTTTTCCTATCTATATTCATGTGTTTTATGAATGTTATTTGTGTATGTTTATGCATGTATGTTGTAGATTTATGAATAGTTTCCATCTGTGGGGTTGAGATAGAATTCACTATCTGTTTGGGAGTTGTTTATTTGTTATGGGTTCTTTAGGCTAAGTGCAAGGAGTGCATGACAAAGCATTGGAAACTTTGTGAGCCAGCGCAAGGGGTGCATATATAAACTCTTTTGAGTCAGAGAAGAACATGCCAGGAGGGCACAGTAGGATAATTCATAGACTTAGGAGGAGCATCAAGGTTACTGAACATATTGGAGGAGAGACTGTGCAGAAGAGGCACAGAAGGCATAATTGTTGAATATTTTGAGAGCTCTGCTAGGAGGGCATTGAAAAGTTGCAAGTGTGCGCAGGAGGAACTCTGTCTCGAGTTCAAAGAAAAGGGTGTCAAGGAGGAGACACCACAGAGTTATTGAAAATTTTGTAAGATAATAAAGGATTTCTTCGGGTAGGTGCATGGAGTGCAAAAGACCAACACATTCTGATGTGTTGGGAAAGTTAAAGGAACCAGGGTTGTTGAACACTCTGGAGGGAGAAGATCGACAAGTGTGCATTGAGTGGATGCAAAGAGTGCATCAGTGAACTTGAAATAATTCAGGATTCAGGAGAGAGCGAGATCATCGAAGCTCCGAAGAGTAGAGTAAATCACAACCATCCATTGCGAAGGACATGTGGTGAGAGATCTGAAAGTCTGGAGGTTTAACACTCCTGGAGAAAGTAGGTGAACGAGGTTGGAGAACTTCCGAAGGGAAAAGGGCTAGAGTTCATCATGATCATAGAATAAGGGAGCATATGTGTCATCAGATTGGCCCTTTCATAGATTGTGAACTTCGAAGAGATTAAAAATGAGAATCTACTGAAGTTAAAATAGATCAGGGTCGTTGATTTAAGGAATTGGCGGGGACCGTAAATCCCCGCGCCAGTTTTGTTCTTCGGTTCAGAGTTCGGGGGAAAAGAAGTTAGTTGTTGTGGAAATGGTCGGAGCCTAAGACCCAAAGCACCTTTAGGGATTATCCCCAGGTCATAGCCTAAGGTCGCATGAGGAGAGGGGGCCTAGTGGAAGGAGCTAGCACCCACTAGTTTGAAATTGTCAAGAGTGTTAAGGGAAGGGCCCACAGGTTGCATAAGGACCCGGGCCTAAGGAGATAAGGGGGACATGTGTATAGTATTTGTAGAGGGCCCAAAGATCCAATCCAGCTCACTTTTTTGAATGATCCTTGACCAGGAGGTCATAGAACCCCCAGGAGGGGATGGGGGGATGCATCATTCTGTACAAAAGACAATTTCACCCACAACCTTTCGAATAGTCGAATTCCAAACACTTAGAAATTTACAGTCCATGTGTAACCAACAATGAATGGTCAGGATTTACTTCGGACTTTGGGACTTCAGGGAATTATCTACTCCGCACAACAACAACCAAATTCTCCCAGAGTGTCGAATCGTCAAACCACTCAGGGATCTAATGGCTCACACTCTCCCAGTGATATACGGTGTAGATTCACTCCAGGAATTCAGAGATTTAGGGATTTTTCCTCACTTACAACAAAAACTTAAAACTGTTGGAGGAGCAAATTCTAAAGGACTTGGGGTTTTAACGACCTTTCTCTTTCTCCTTCATCCAACGATTGTGAGGGATTTTTTTATCTCCCAAACAGATCTCATACACTCGATCTTAAAAACAAAATGGATTCCTCCTCTTGAGTATTTACTCTCATTATCCCTCCTTGAGTGTTTTCACTTAAAGGACTCAAACCTTGGCGCACACTTTGTGCTTCCCTCTTGAGCTTGGTACTTAAAACAAGTCACCTATGCACTCCTTGCACTATCTCTTCTCTGAGCTTGGGACTTTAAAAAGTCACCTACCCACTCCTTGCACTATCTCTCCTCTGAGATTTATCAACACTTAATGAACTGTCTACTTTGTGCACTCTTTGCACTAGTCTCCCCTCAGAGATTTTATACTCTTGTGAGTATAGGCACACTCCTTGTTCTCGATCTGTGTAAACTTACACTATCTCTCCTAAGATTTTAAACCTGTAACGGTTCATCCTCCACACTCCTTGTGTGGTAACTATGCATTCCTTGCACTAGTTTCCCCTTTGATATTTTAAACTACTGTGATTGTAGGTGCACTCTTTGTGCTCACTCTATGTAAAATTACATTGTATCTTCTGAGCTTCTAAACCTAATAATTGTTCGGCCTTTGCACGCCTTGTGTTTTCAATATGCACTCTTGTACTCGGTTTCTCGGAAGAGAAATAATTGAAAATTATAATAACATTAATGATTCATTAAACCAACCATTTAGATGCACACACACAAAAACAGAGATAAAATAACATAACACTTACCCAGTTACTCAAAGATAAGCAATCTTAGAAATTGAAAGCAATTCTCAGCTTCTATTTTCCTTCAGCAAATATTTACAAGGATTTCAATAGCCTTCAACAACTTTCAACTTATCTTTCCATCTGCCTCTTTTGGGCATAGATTACATGTATTTATACATGAAGGGTCTTCTCGAGCCTTCCCTCCAAATTATTCTAGTTCTTTCATATCATAATTAAAAGCATCATACCACTAAGCTTATTACAATAAATGAATAATTACAATCCAAATATAAGTCGACGCTCAAAATATGTACAATACTACATGCATTAAGAGAAATTACAATCTCCTGGAGCACATACAATGGCTCTAGCTTCAAGATCTCATGGGATCTTAATTACAAAGTTTTCAATATTAAAGTGATGTGCCCTCCTTGGAATCCAAACCAGTTAAAGTGTGTTGCATTGGATGTTGAGTCATATTCCACCATGTCTTATTGAATGACAACAGTGATTCTCCTGCATCAACTTCCATATATGCACATATACGAAAACCACCTTCCATATATACACATATGAGAATTCACCGACTTCTGTATATGCGCGTTTATGGAAGCTGACAACTTTTGTATATGCACATATATGGAAGTGGTCGAGTTTCATATATGTGCATATACAGAAGTGGCCATCTTTCGTATATGTACATATATAGGGAATTGGTCATCTTGTGTATATGCACATATACAGAAGCCACCTTTGATATATGCACATATACAAAAGTGTTTGACTTATGTATATGTGCATATATCAAATGGTGGAATCAATATATGCACATATATGGAAGAGAGGCCACTTTTTCATATTTGCATATATGAAAGTTGGTCACTTTCATATATTTTCATATACCGAAGTTGACCACTTATGTATATGCGCATATACAAAAGAGTTCGACTTCTATATATGCACATATACAGAAGTTGTCAACTTTCATATATGCGTATATACGGAAGTCGACCGAATTTCGTATATGCGCATATAGGGGATCTGGCCACTTCCATATATGCGCATATATTGAATCTAACCACTTCTATGTATGCACATATATGAAAGTGGTTGGCTTCTATATATGTGCACAAATATGAAAGTTGGCCACTTCTTCATATACAAAATCCACCTTCCATATATGCACATATACAGAAGATGACCACTTCCATATATGTGCACATACAGAAGCTGACCACTTCAGTATAAATGCATACATAATTGGTTGACTTACGTATATGCACATGTAAGTGGTTCATATACAAAAGTGGAATATGTGCATTTACAGAAGTGGCATGTGCTCTTATACAGAAGTGGTCGACTTTTGTATATGTGCATATACGAAAGTGGCCAACTTTCGTATATGTGCATATACAGAAGGAAGTCAACTTTTGTATATTTTCATATATGAAAGTCAACCACTTCTATATATGTGCATATACAAAAGTGGATGACATACGTAAATGCACATATATGGAAGTTGACCACTTCCATATATGCACATATAGGGAAGTGGTAGACTGTTGTATATGCGCATATATGAAAGTGGATGGCTTCCATATATGTGCATATATGGACGTGGATGGATTATGTATATGAAAATATATGGAAGTGGTAGGCTTTCTTATATGTGCATATACAAAAGTCGACTAGTTTCATATATGCACATATATGGAAGGTGGCTCCCATATAGGCATTGAATTTTGTATATGCACATATACGGAAGTTGACCACTCTCGTATATCTACACATACTAAAGTTGACCACTCTCATATATATGCATATATGGAAGTCACCTTTCATAAATGCATATTTATGGAATCAAACCACTTATGTTTATGTGCATATATAGAATCTGACCACCTCCATATATGTGCATATATGAAATTTGGTCAGTTTCGTATATGTACATATATGAAAGTGGTCGCCTTTTGTATATGCACATATACAAAATCCGACCACTTTTGTATATGCACATATACAAAAGTAGATGACTTTCATATATGGAATCCAACCGACTTTCATATATATGTGTTAGCGATAAAAAAACGCACTGGTATTTTGAGAGCATTTTTATCTCAGAAAAATCCCTAGTTCACTCATTTAGCTTTTTAACCTTCAGTTAGTATTTTAAAATTCTGGTTTCTTTATTAGTTCTCATTGATCATCACTGCTCCAAACCTTTGTGACTCTGTCCTTGACTTTCATATCACAACACACATTGTTAGTATTGCCTAAGTCCTAGTTTTCATGCTACCTTAGATTTGTAATTGTTATTTTTATTAAAATAAAATGACAAATGGTGTGTACCTTAAAGCGCCTAAGTCTAAAGTTTCCAAAAAGCCATAACTCAAGATAAAACGCCAAGTCTGCATATTGTGTGTGTTCATCTCAATGCCATAATTCAGTTACAAGTCGACACACAATCCACGAGCCAAGCCATGTTCCAAGCCATGAGTCATGTTATGTGTCGACACATAAAGAAAGATAAAGTCATTTGATCAAGTTACAAGCCAAGTCAACCTAAATTAAGCCCACATGTCAAGGATAAATATAAGCATTGAACAACTCGAGTCATGGTAAGGAGTCATGGGAGGAAAATGCATGTATTTACATGCAAATCTCACAAGTATCGATTGAGTGAATCAAACCATCTGTTAGGTCAAGTCACATGTTGATATGTCAAAGCCATACACGCCGAGTAGATAAAGGAGATATTCAATTGTTTGTAGATATTGAAAGGTGTATCTTTGATGGCAGACCAGTGCCAAGTCAAAAGAAGAATACATGAACAGGTTTCTCTAATGAAGGAATCGCCTTTTTCTAGGATCTGGGAGATGGATATGACCTGTATTGTTGGATGGACCGAGAATCATATCCACAGCTTAAAGATTATCAAATATCTTGAAGCCAAGAACCCAAAGAAAGATACAAACAGTTCAAAGAGACTAACTGGAAATGAGAGGATGTTTGTTAAGTTCATATTAATGATGTTGTTGCTACTTCATGCTTCACATCTTAGGGGTTTTCCAATAAAGATAATCAAGAATTTGTTGAATTCTTTATCCGAAGGCAAAGCTGTAGCCAAGATGTCCTTCAGCCTGATTCCTTTCATACAGAAAATGAGCCACTATGGCCTCACTGGAGATAACCCAATGGACTGTGCGATTTCTTTCTTCTATTTCTTATGCTTGATGAGCATTAGATCTAATTTGCAGAAATTTCTAGGATTCGCTCTGCCTAGAGATGCTGCAGGTGCAGGATTGTTCCCAGTTCCTGATGCCAAGTCAAGTTGAATGAATGAATGAAGGGTTTGGAATTCTGTAGAGTCGAGAGATGATGCGTTACAGGAGATAGGGAATTTGTTGGAGGTATGACATCCCAATATAGGTTCAATGATGATGTTATTCATCGAACTTCAGGGGAGCGTTTTCTCGTTTCTCTGATTGTCAAACTGCCTTTTCATATGTATTTCCTAAGGTTTAGCCAGGTGCTCTTCATTTTACATCTAAAGACCCAAAAGAAATAGTCAATGTAGCAGATGGCAATGAAAAAGGAAAATTGGTAAAAGATGAGAAGATCTCTGCCATGTTTCAATCTAGTAGGCCAGAATATCCAAGACACAACACTAGTTTCTCACCAAGTAAAACAAATTTGGACTATCATGAATTTCACCATTTAAAGTCTAGGAGGCCATCTGTTGAAACATGATCAACTTTCAAGAGGTGTCTTATATCATTTCATGAAAGAGAAGCTGAATTAGATTGCAATGACCATTTGAAGTTGAAAATTTCTGTAGCGGTGGATGCACTCCACTGGGTGGACAGATTTGGTGACGGTTGGAAAACTAAATGTACATTGGAAAAAATAAGGTAGAAGACTAGACAGTGGTTTCTTCTTAGACTTTAGTTCACAGAAGGGTTGCTAGTTTAGAAGACAATATTTCACTTCAAGTGCTTCTGCATTGGCAATCATGGGGGCAAGAGCTAAAGAGATGTCTGCAGCACAACCACATAGAAATGATATATTTCTAGTTTGGGTATCAACTCAGTGTGCACATGTAGATGCAAAGGTAATAGAAGAAATATGATGTGACCTAGAACTTAACTGCCAAAAGAAGAAGCACTTTCAACAACTTTTCCAGGAAACCTCTATCACTTGATACACATTTTCTACCCATGGGATTTCCAGAAATCAGATAGCAACACTATCAGGCAACTCACTGCTTTGCTGACAAGTGACTTACCAGAATCAAAGATCAAGAACATCAAATTCCCAATGATGGTATGGGTTGCAGCATCGTTAATGCAAATAATAAATTTGATTTGATCATGAAAGGTTTCCTTCTTGACCAAAATAGAACTTTCACCAGCGCAGAAGGCAGAATTATAAATAGTTAGTTGATGAAAAGAAGATCTTTCACCAGCTAACTAGCAAATCTTAAGGCGAAATAGTTGGTGAAACCTAAGATGGCCAGAGAAAGAGTAATTTTGCCCAGATCGAAGTTTTACTAATCCAAATCTCTTGAAAACTCTTTTAATGGATAGATTTTGAATTATAGAGTCAGATATAAGATCCACTTTTTATGTAAAAGGGTTAGAAAAGGTATTCAAGTTGGTTTTGACACCTATTTTGGAGGCAACAAATCAGGGTTTTTTTCCAAAATTAGCAAATTCTAATTTCATCTTTCTTAATAGTCATCAAACAGCCTTGGAAGGCTTATCTACACTGCACAGGGATTCTACATCATCTGAAGACCATGAAATGTGGAATTGACCTCATTTTGAGGATCATTCCTTATCTTTTGTAAACCATTTTTTAATTTCTATCTTTAGCATATCTAATCCATTCTTTTAGGATCTAAAAATTGTATTGTAGAGCTATAAAGTTGAAGATATGAGAGGAACTAAGGGGTTCAATCCTGGATATATTTTGGCTCATGTACTTAGACTCTTATCTTGATATGAATCACAGTCTTCTTTTGCTATCAATGTTAGATTTGTCCATGTGTTTCATTACTCTGTACTTTGATTCAGTTTAGGTCAACTTTTAAGAATTGTCATCTTCTTATTTAGCTCATGAATTTGAATTAAAGGATCCATTACTATCTTGTATGACCCTTCATGTTAATGTACTTGGTTATCTAGATTAGTGTTCTTCATACCCTATTTCAATTACTCTGTCTGATCATTAATTTCTAAAAGCACTGTCTTATTCGAATTCATGATAAGTTATTTTTCTCATTAGCTATTGAGTTATCCCATTGTTCTTAGCATACCAAATTTACCATATTCTTGAGTTACCAAGCATCTTTAGCCTACAACCCTAAAGAGTTTCTTGGAGTGATAACAAATTGGCGTCGTTTCTGAGGAGAGGAGATTGAAGCTCAACTTCCCTAGGATATGACATTAGATCCAGCTTTGATGATAGACAAAGCCTGGACATCAATTGGTTGTAATCATCTATCTGGCAACTCCATGAAGGACGAATTTAGTGGTGACCCCCTTGTTCATAAATCTGTTGGTGACTCCACCGGTATGACATGAACCAGAGCTTTGCTAAGAAATATGCGTTCTGTGATTTTTCAAAAATTATTGGTTTCCCTATTCCAGTGCCTAGTAGAGATGAATGGGAAAATAGTCTTCCCAGATTTCAAGGAGAAGAATGGGAAGTGCCAGCTAAACATTTGTTGGACTTTCATGATTACATGCATCGCTTGCAAGTTGTGCATGAGGATGTTCAGATCCGGCTCTTCTATTTCTCATTAGAGGGAATTGCTCATGATTGGTACCGGTCTCTGCCTTATGCCAGTATCAAATATTTGGGAGATTTTCATGTTTCTTTTCATGTGTTTTGTAAAGACCATTTTCCAGATGATCTTCTCTATCCTGAATGTTGTCATGAATTTCATTTATTGACTAAATACTCAGATGTTAATGAAGAGTACGCTGCTATCGAGAATACTCTTCATTATTAAGAGATTGATGATTCACATTATGACAACCATTGTGATGCTTTTAACATTGTATTAAATGCATCTTTTAAAGATGGTTGTGATGAATATCCGATTATCCACTTTGAAAACCTCAAAGATGATTATCAGATTGACACATTAGCAAGTGATGGTCTCAGATCTACAGTAGATTCTAAAGGTAGTCATCAACTTTCTGATTTGCAAACCAAGGCAGTTTTTAGCAGATATAAGGAGGAAGGTGAAGAACATAAAGTTTCCGATCAGCAATTGAGTTTGTATTTTCATTTGACAGAGGAAGAAAAGTCCACATTTAGTATTGATATCAGTGAAGACAACAAGCAACAGGATTTCAGTTCTCAGTTGGGATAGCAAGAAGACTTCCAAGGAAGACATCTATCTACAAACAGAGAACCAGTCATGGAAGGGCAGTCATTTTTCATGAATCATAATGATTTTGATCTTGATTTTAGACACCCGGTGGCCGATTTGATAGAATTACTTATTTCAAACCCTATTAAAGTTCTAGATTTCATTCATTCATCAATTTCCACGGGTGAGTATGACTTTCTGAAAGCTTATTTACTATTGTTGGTATGTTTCAGTTATTTTCTATTAAGCAGTGATAGAGATAAAGTCATCACGGTTTTGAAGCTGCTCAAATGGCTATTATGGAAATCTGTGTTTACCTGACCAAATTTTAGATTTGGTTAGCAGTAGGGATAGATAAAAGAATAATCTCTTCATATGATCACTTAGATTGTTTTGAGTTATTGGTTGAATAAGCACATTAGGCTACAGGTTGTCCAAAGATAAGTTTCTCAGGCCAGATGACTCCATAGCCCAACAGATAAGGCGACTAGAACTACTAGGTTCTTGGAAACCTCGCAGGGAGGTCTCCATCCCATTTGGAGCCAGTTGTTAGCAATCAAAAACGCACTGGTATTTTGAGAGCTTTTTTATCTCAGAAAAATTCCTAGTTCACTCATTTAGCTTTTTCACCTTCGGTTAGTATTTTAAAATTCTAGTTTCTTTATCAGTTCTCATCGATCATCATTGCTCCAAAACTTTGTGACTCTGTCCTTGACTTTCATATCACAACACACATTGTTAGTATTTCCTAAGTCCTAGTTTTCATGCTACCTTAGATTTGTAATTGTTATTTTTATTAAAATAAAATGACAAATGGTGTGTACCTTAAAGCGCCTAAGTCTAAATTTTCCAAAAATCTATAACTCAAGCTAAAACGCCAAGTCTGCATATTGTTTTCATTCAACTCAATGCCATAATTCAGTTACAATTCAACATACAAGTCGACACACAATCCACGATCCAAGCCATAATCCAAGCCATGAGTCATGTTATGTGTCGACACATAAAGAAAGCTAAAGTCATTTGATCAAGTTACAAGCCAATTCAACCTAAATTAAGCCCACATGTCAAGGCTAAATACAAGCATGGAACAGCTTGAGTCATGGTAAGGAGTCATGGGAGGAAAATGCATGTATTTACATACAAATCTCACAAGTGTCAATTGAGTGATTCAAACCATCTATTAGGTCAAGTCACATGTTGATATGTCAAATCCATATGCGTCAAGCAGATAAAGGAGATATTCAGTTGTTTGTAGATATCGAAATGTGTATCTCTGATGGCAAACCAGTGCCAAGTCATAAGAAGAATACATGAACAGGTTTCTCTAACGAAGGAATCACCTTTTTCTAGGATCCAGGAGATGGATATGACCAGTATTGTTGGATGGCCCGAGAATCATCTCCACAGCTTAAAGATTATCAAATATCTTGAAGCCAAGAACCTAAACAAAGATACAAATAGTTCAGAGAGACTAACTGGAAATGAAAGGACATTTGTCAAGTTCATATTAATGATGTTGTTGCTACTTCATGTTTCATATCTTGGGGGTTTTCCAATAAAGATAATCAAGAATTTGTTGAATTCTTTATTCGAAGTCAAAGTTGTAGCCAAGATGTCCTTCATCCCGATTCCTTTCATATAGAAAATGAGCCATTGTGGCATCACTGGAGATAACCCAACGGACTGTGCAATTTCTTTTTTTTATTTCTTATGCTCGATGAGCATTAGATCTAATTTGCAGAAATTTCTAGGATTCGCTCTACCTAGAAATGTTGCAGGCACAGGATTGTTCCCAGTTCCTGATGCCAAGTCAAGTTGAATGAATGAATGAAGGGTTTGGAATTCTATAGAGTCAAGATATAATGCGTTACAGGAGATAGGGAATTTTTTGGAGATATGACATCCCAATACAGGTTCAATGATGACGATATTCATCGAACTTCAAGGGAGAGTTTTCTTGTTTCTCTGATTGTCAAACTATATTTTCATCTATATTTCCTAAGGTTTAGCAAGGTGCTCTTCATTTTAAATCTAAAGACCCAAAATAAATAGTCAGTGTAGCATATGGCAATGAAAAAGGAAAATTGGTAAAAGATGAGAAGATCTCTGCCATGTTTCAATCTAGTAGGCCAGAATCTCCAAGACACAACACTAGTTTCTCACCAAGTAAAACAAATTTGGATTGTCATGAATTTCACCATTTAAAGGCTAGGAGGCCATCTACTGAAATAGGATCAACTTTCCAGAGGTGTCTTATATAATCTCATGAAAGAGAAGCTGAATTAGATAGCAATGACCATGTGAAGTTGAAAATATATGCAGTGGTGGATGCACTCCACTGGGTGGACAGATTTGGTGACGTTTGGAAAACTGAATGTACATTGGACAAAAAAAGGTAGAAGACTAGACAGTGGTTGCTTCTCAGACTTTAGTTCACAGAAGGGTTGTTAGTTCAGAAGACAATATTTCACTTCAAGTGCTTTTGCATTGGCAATCATGGGGGCAAGAGATAAAGAGATGTCTGCAGCACAACCACATAGAAAGGATATATTTCCAGTTTGGGTATCAACTCAACGTGCACATGTAGATGCAAAGGTAATAGAAGAACTAGGATGTGACCTAGAACTTAATTGCCAAAAGAAGAAGAACTTTCAACAACTTTGCCAGGAAACCTCTATCACTTGATACACATTTTCTACCCATGGGATTTCGAGAAATCAGATAGCAGCACTATCAACCAACTCACTGCTTTGCTGACAAGTGACTTACCAAAATCAAAGATCAAGAACATCAATTTCCCAACGATGGTATGGGCTGCAACATCGTTAATGCAAACAATAAATTTGATTTAATCATGAAAGGTTTCCTTCTTGACCAAAATAGAACTTTCACCAGCGCAAAAGGCAGAATTATAAACAGTTAGCTGATGAAAATCAGATCTTTCACCAGCTAACTAGCAAATCTTAAGGCGAAATAGCTGGTGAAACCTGAGATGGCTAGAGAAAGAGTAATTTTGCCCAGATTAAAGTTTTACTAATCCGAATCTCTTGAAAACTCTTTTAATGGATAGATGGTGAATTATAGAGTCAGATCTAAGATCCATTTTTTATGTAAAAGGGTTAGAAAAGGTATTCAAGTTGGTTTTGACACCTATTTTGGAGGCAATAAATCAGGGTTTTTTTTCAAAATTAGCAAATTCGAATTTCATCTTTCTTAAGAGTCATCAAACAACCTTGGAAGGATTATCTGCACTCCACAGGGATTCTACATCATCTGAAGACCATGAAATGTGGAATTGACCTCATTTTGAGGATCATTCCTTATCTTTTGTAAATTAGTTTTGATTTTCTATCTTTAGCATATCTGATCCATTCTTCTAGGATCTGAAAACTGTATTGTAGAGCTATAAAGCTGAAGATATGAGAGGAACTAAGGGGTTCAATCCTAGATACATTTTGGCTCATGTACTTAGACTCTTATCTTGATATGAATCACAGTCTTCTTTTGATATCAATGTCAGATTTTTTCATGTGTTGCATTACTCTGTACTTTGATTCAGTTTAGCTCAGCTTTTAAGAACTGTCATCTTCTTATTTAGCTCATGAATTTGAATTAAATGATCCCTTACTATCTTGTATGACCCTGCATGTTAATGTACTTGGTTATCTAGATTAGTGTTCTTCATACCCTATTTCAATTACTTTGTCTGATCATTGATTTCTAAAAGCATTGTCTTATTCAAATTCATGATAAGTTGTTTTTCTCATTAGCTATTGAGTTATCCCATTGTTCCAAGAATACCAAATTTACCATATTATTGAGTTACCAAGCATCTTTAGCCTACAACCCTAAAGAGTTTCTTGGAGTGATAACAATATGCATATATGAAAGTTAACCACTTATGTATATGTGCATATATAAAAGTTGGCCACTTCCATATATGTGGATATATGGAAGTGGTTGGTTTCCATATATGCACATATACAGAAGTGGCCCACTTCTGTATATGAGCATATACGGAATTCAGGAACTTTTGTATATGACATATAAGGAAGTGGTTGAATTCCATATATGTGCATAAATGGAAGCCAACCACTTCCTTGTATGCACATATAGAAAAGGTGGATTAATTATATGTGTCGACTCTTGTGTATGTGCATATAAGGAAGCCGACTACTTTTTTACGCGCATATACGGAAGTGGACGACATCCTTATATGCACATATATAGAAGTAGGCCACTACCATATATGCATATATATGGAAGTGGTTGACTTTCGTATATGTGCATATATGGAAGTGGTCGGCTTCCATATATGCACATATATGGGCGTGCTTGGAATTCATATATGCAAATATATGGAAATGGTTGGATTTCATATGTATGCATATACAAAAGTCGACCACTTTCATATATTTGCATATATGAAAGGTGGTTTTTGTATATGCATCGAATTCCTTATATGTGCATATATGGAATCCAACCACTTCTATATATCTGCATATATGGAACTATACCACTTCCGTATATGCACATATATCGAAGCCTCCATTTGTAAATGTGCATATATGGAATCCAACCACTTCCTTATATGTGCATATATAGAATCCGACCACCTTTATATATGTGCATATACAAAATTCAACCAATTTCTTATATGCACATATATGAAATTGGTCCTCTTCAGTATATGTGCAAATACAAAAGAAGACCATTTATGTATATGCACATATATGCAAGTGGACGACTTTCGTATATGTGTATATATGGAAGTCGATCGACTTTTGTATATGCGCATATAGAAAAGTTGGTCTCTTCCATATATGTGCATATATAAAAGTCAGCCACTTCCATATATGTGGATATATGGAAGTGGTCGCCTTCTGTATATGCGCATATATGGAATTGGTCGGCTTCACTATATGAGCATATATAGAAGTCGGGCACTTATGTATATGACATATATGGAAGTGTTTGACTTCCATATATGGGCATATATGGAACTCGACCACTTCCGGGTATGGACATACACGGAAGTTGGATTAATTATACACATTGACTTCCATATATGTGCATATATGGAAAACGACTTCTTCCATATATGTGAATATATAGAAGTTGACCACTTACGTATATGCGCATATATAGAATCCATATTTCATATATCCGCATATAAAAAATCCGACCACTTTTGTATATGTGAATATATGGAATCTAACCACTTTTATATATGCACATATATGGAAGTCGACCACTTCTATATATGCACATATACAAAATTCGATCGAATTCTGCATATGCGCATATACAAAAGTGGTTGGCTTACGTATATACGCATATATGGAAGCGGTCAACTTCCATATATGTGCATATGTGGAAGTTGACACCTTTTGTATATGCACATATACTAAAGTGGTTGAGTTTCTTATATATGCATATATAGAAGTATTTGGCTTCCATATATGTGCATATAGGGAAGTGGTTAGCTTCTGTATATGCACATATGTGGAAGCTAACCACTTTTTTATATTTTCATATACAGAATCCGACCACTTATATACATGAGCATATATCGAAGCCACCTTTCATATATTTGCATATAAGAAAGTGGTCGGCTTCCATATATGAAAATTTATGAAAGTTGGCTTCCATATATGCACATATACATAAGCTGGCCACTTTCGTATATGTTCATATATGGAAGTGGCCAATTTCCATATATGTGCATATACAGAAGTAGACCACTTTCATATATGTTCATATACGGAATCTCACCACTTTCGTATATGTGCATATATGAAAATGGTCAACTTTCATGTATGCCCATATATGGAAGTTCCCAACTTTAGTATATGTGCATATACAAAAGTTTTTTGACTTTCATATATGTGCATATATGGAAGTTGGTCACTTCCGTATATGCGCATATACATAATCCAACCACTTTTGTATATGCACATACACAAATGTGGGCGGCTTTCGTATACATGCATATACTGAGGGTTCCTTCTGTATATGCGTATATACAGAAGTCAAACGCTTCCATATATGCACATATATGAAAGTGGTCGACTTTCATATATGCGTATATATGGAAGTGGTCAGCTTCTGTAGATGTCCATATATGAAGGTGGTCGGATTCCTATATGCACATATACAAAAGTGGTCAGCTTCTGTATATGCGCATATATGAAAGGTGGATTTTGTATATGCTCATATGAGAAATTGGTTGACTTTCATATATGCACATATATGGAAGTGGTCAGCTTTTGTATATGCGTATTAAAGGCCATCGGTGCATATACAGAAGTTATTAGCTTCTGTATATGCACATATACATAAGTGGCATTCACGAAAGTGACACATATACGAAACTGGCATATACAGAAGTGGAATATGGGAATATATGGAAATGGCATATATTGAAGTGGAATATGCATATATACAAAAGCAGAATATACTAAAGTGGAATATGCACATATACAGAAGTGGCATATGCCCTTATACAAAAGTGGAAGACTTTCATATATGCACATATACAAAAGTGGACAACTTTTGTATATGCACATATACGGAAGTTGGTTGGATTCCATATATGCTCATATGAGAAAGTTGGACACTTTCATATATGTGCATATATGGAAGTGGGCGGCATATGTATATCCGCATATACGGAAGTCTTCCACTTTCGTATACACACATATATGGAATTCATTGACTTCCATATATGTGCATATACAAAAGGGTTTGTCTTCCATATATGTGCATATATGGACATGGATGGATTTCGTATATGCACATATATGAAAGTGGTCAAATTTCTTGTATGTCCATATAAACAAGTCGACCACTTTCTTATATGCACATATATGAAAGGTGGCTTCCCTATATGTGTCAACTTTAATATATGAATATATATGGAAGCTAGCTACTTCTATATATCTGCATATGCGGAATTTGACCACTTCCATATATGCGCATACACAGTAGCCAACTTTCATAAATATGCATATATGGAAGCCAACCACTTCCATAAATGTGCATATACGAAATTTGGCCACTCTGTATATGTGCATATATGGAATTTTTCCACTTGAGTATATGTGCTTATATGGATGTGGAATATTTTTGTATATGTGCATATATAGAAGTCGATCTACTTCCATATATACATACGCATATGCAAAAATCGACCACTTCCCTATATGCACATATATGAAATTCGACCACTTGCATATATGTGCATATATGGAAGTGGTCAGCTTCCATATATGCGCATATATGGAAGTCAACCACTTCTATATATGCGCGTATATGAAAAGTGGATTTCATATATGCGTTGACTTAAGTATATGCACATATATGGAAACCGACCAGTTCCATACACATGCATATATGGAATTTGGACACATCCATATATGCATATATACAGAAGTTGGCCACTTCTGTATAAGCACATATACGAAAGTAAACCACTTGCATATATGTGCAGATATGGAAGTGGCTAGCTTCCATATATGGAAGTCAACCATTTCCATATATGCACATATATGAAAGTGGCATTCTTTCTTATATGCACATATACATAAATAGACCAATTTTAGTATATGTTTATAAACGGAAGTCGACCACATCCGTATATGCAAATATATGAAATCTGAACACTTCAGTATATGTGCATATGCCACTTTCGTCTATTTTCATATTCTACTTCCATATATGTGCCACTTTCATATATGCCACTTTTGTATATGCGCATATATGAAAGTTGGCCACATTCATATATGTTATGACTTTTGTATATACTAATATATGGAATATATGGAAGGAAACCACTTTTGTATATGCTCATATATTGAAACCACCTTTCATATATGCAGATATATGTAAGTCGACCACTTTTATATATGTGCATATTTGGTAGTGGTTAGCTTCGATATATGTGCATATACAAAATCTGGCCACTTTTGTATATGCAAGTATATATAAGTGGTCGAATTTGGTATACACGCTTATACGGAAGGGGTCGACTTCCATATGTGTGAATATAGGGAATTTGACCACTAATGTATATGCGCATATACTAAAGCCAACCACTTCCATTTATGCGCATATACAGAAGTGTTTGACTTCCATATATGGGATTTGGTATATGCATATATACGAAAATGGCCGACTTTCGTATGTGCGCATATAAAGAAGTCAATATATATGGAAGCCACCTTTCCTATGTGCGCATATACAGAAGCCAACAACTTTCATATATGCACACATATGAAAAGTGGATTCCATATATGCACATATACAGATGTGCATATATGGAAGTAGTAGGCTTCCATATATGCACATACACAAAAGTGGTCGAGTTCAATAAATGCACATAAAAGGAAGTTGACCACTTCCCTATATGTGTATATATACAGGACAACCAGTTTCGTATATGAACATATACAAAACTGGTTGGCTTCTGTATATGCACATATATGGAACTGACCGACTTTTGAAAGTGGTCGACTCTCGTATATGCACATATAAGAAATACGACAACTTCCTTATATGAACATATATGGTAGTGGTAGGCTTCCATATATGTGCATATATGGAAGGTGGTTTTTGTTTATGCACATATATGAAATTGGTCGGCTTCCATATATGCACATATATAGAAGTCGACACATATACAGAATCCACCTTCCATATATGAACATATACAAAAGTGGTCGACTTCTCTATATGTGCATATACAAAAGTCGGCCACATCCATATATGCACATATAAATAAGTGGTCGGCTTCTATATATGTGAATATATGGAAGTGTTTGACTTTCGTATATACACATATACGAAAGTCTGTTGGTTTATGTATATGCGCTGAGATCAAATTCGATCACTTCCCTATATGTACATATACAAAAGTTTTCGGATTCCATATATGCGCATATAAGTAAGCCGACCACTTCCATATATGCGCATATATGGAGGTGGTAAAATTTTGTATATGTGGCACATATACAGAGGTCGACCACTTCCATATATCTGCATATATGGAAGGGGTCAACTTCCATATATGTGCATATAGAGAAGGGGTCGGCTTCCGTATATGTGCATATACGGAAGATGGTCACTTTC
>ML812988.1:127778-142874 GCA_009831015.1 Picea engelmannii | reverse complement strand
TGTTGAATTGTTGAATATTTGAAAGGGAAAAAGAAATAAAAGTTTGATTAAACTACTATTCCTTGAAAATTCAAATTTATCAATTATCTAATATTATTCATGGTAATTAACTCAAGAGAAATCTAAGTGTCCAATATTATTCATGTTATTCATGGTAATTCACTCATGGAGAAACTTAAGTGATGGGTAACATTGGAGAAAACTAGAAACAAATATCAAAATACAAATCCAAGATATTTTAAATATACGTAAAATATGGATTTATTTTTAAAAATCACAGAAATGATCCCTTATGTGCCTTTATAAAAATACTTGTTGCTAACACAAATATATAATCATATTTAATCCTGACCTGAGAAGAATGAAGAAGATGGTTGATGGATGACATGTATCCAATGCACGAAGTACAATATCCATGAAACCCTAGGGTTATGGTTCTTCTTCCTCTCTCTATCATAGAGAAACCTTCATGTTTTCTCCAAACCCTTAACTCTGCATGAGAGATAAATCGAACCTTTAGTTTAGCTTAAAGTCACTTTATCTTAAAATGCTTGTTGTCGATTTGCATCCATTGAAAAAAGTTTGATATTCATAGAAAAAAAAAGGCAGGTTGGAGAAAAATATGTATTCCTCACCAACTTCGGACTTGTACGTTAGCCCAGGGCTCTCGTTCTTCTTCTTTTGTCTATCGAGGAGATAACCTTCAATGTTTCCTCAAACCCTTGACTCTACATGAGAATAGCCAAAACCCTAGGGCACTCTGTTTCTTCTTCCTTTGTCAAGTAGCTAACCTTCACAGTTTCCTCAAACCCCTGACTCTGCAGACTCTACATGAGAATAGTCAAACCTTTAAGTTTAACGTAAAATCACCTTCACTTAAAATGCTTATTGCATGAGGGATTCACTCAATGAAATTGTGACAGAGCTCGTTCATTCGTGGGATAATAAAGAATAGGTCCCTAATTTCACTAAATATTGAAAAAAAAAAAACCTAAAATCCTTTTGTTGACCCCCTCCCAATACATATGTACAATTTTAAAACCCTTTATTTTTACCAGATATCCTAGGTATCCATTTTTTTCATGGAATTTTTAATGCCCATTTTTATTTCTATCCTTAGTATGCAAACATGACATAACTCTTATACGCTCGCAAATCACAAATCACAAAGGTAATTCAAAAATAGGCAAACAAGGGGTGTGCCATCTAATTTGATGTTAAAGTTTAAGTTGGAGTGATATATCTTCATGAGTCACCCAACTCATTCAAATCAATGTGTTTCCTGACCTGGGAGAGTGGTAACTTCCATGCAACATTAATCAAGTAGTCATTCTAAATACTCTACACATCTCTCTCAAGCGCCACCCAAGCGTAGATCATTGCATATTGCATATCACATTTCCCTCTTCACATGTTTCATATCCTAAATCCTTTGTTTCATCATAGATACAAATTCTTCAGTTGCTTCTATCCCAATTCATAATTTTGGGGAAAAACAGCTTGGTTCCAATTCTGACTACTTTTCTCGGATACCTGGAATGGATTACTACAAGTGAGGGTGTTCATACATCTTAAGCTGGTTGACATTCACTGCATTATAGATGGCAAGTTGAGGTGCTAAATCCAACTTTTAAGGTGTTCAAACCCATTTTATGATTGATGGTGTGTAAGGACCATACAGACCATACCAAACAGGCTTGATCTTGTGATGCTATTGATTTTTGAAGCATTGGTTGTCCAAGTGGAGCCAAACTGTAATATCCCAAAGGACGAGCCATGTTGTAATCATGTTTATGAATTTTAAATCATGTTTTGTAGGCTGGTGAGCCGAGTATTGATAAGCTGATAGGCTTATGTGTTTATTACGCCGGAGAGCCTAAGTGTTAAAGGCAAGGAGCCTGATTTTTGTACATGTAATTATGCACATTATTAATAAAAGATAAACATCTATGCGTGTGGACCGACCACGATAAATGAGTGATGGGGGACTAATCTTCCACAAAGCCTGGGTAAGGGAGAGAGGACTGAAAGGTTGGAAAGAGGGGCTAAGCTTGGGGGCTTAAGCCCTTGGGAATAATAATTTATTATTATTCCAAAGTACTGTGAAAATGTATATATTTTATCCTAAGTTCTTGGAAAGGGGAACGTGTGCAAAATGGGAAGCATGCAACCCCAGGGAGAAAGGTGTCGACCTGGGCGCATGCAGTTAAAACCAGAGGAATAAGTCATGTTGGGGGTTCTGCATTCCTCTAGCCATCACCTGAGTTCAGGGATTCGACCTTCCAATTCGCCATCCTTCGTCTGAACTCGTGGGTGTCCATGATCGACCTCTGTTTGGTGTTTGTTTTCAGATCCCTTACCTGGACAGTTCAAGCATGTGCGTGAGATCTCTGTGCACCCTTACACAGTCCCGAAACCAGAACCAAGAAGTTGTCCTATGTTGCTGGTTGAGAAAACCGAAGCATCCCATATTTGTCGAGCCTTGTTATGCTATATTGTCTGTCTGTCACTAGTTTGGGAAAGCCCATGTTTGTGTTTCCCATGGACTGTTGTGGTCACGCAGTGCTTGACTGCGGGTGGCTTGCTGACCAATGTATGTTCGTGTTGAGCCTCATAGTTTCCCAACTGCTTTGGAACCCAAGTTGAAGGAAACATGTTGTCTGACCTATGTGTAACACTCTCTCCAGGTGAGGGAGGTGGTTGCAGTTGAAAAGAACAGGCCGCCAGACCTGTGAGCGATTCTCTCCAGGTGAGAGAGTGTATCGAGGAAGTAAGAAATCCTGGAAGGGGTCCTATAGATGCTACAAAACTCTGAGACTTCCGGTCTGGTATGTTGTTGAAGCCCAAGGCAAGGGAGGTTAGCAGCAGAAGGATTGTCTTGGTGATAGTGAAGGTGTATACTCCTGGGGTGGGACAGGCATGTGGGGAATGAGAGTCTGTGAGCAGTGGGCATAAGTGGCTCCTGGGAGAAAATCCTTCCTCTATAACTGGGTGTCTTCCCGTTGACCTTGCCTAGCCTAGGATTCCCTACCCGGTGGAGCTTAGTCCCAGCTTGGGGGTGACCTACTACTGAGAGTGATGAGCAGCTCATTCTAAGGCTGGGCGGTTCATGGAAGGTCTGCACGCAGTTGGTGAATTACATCTAGTTTCAAAGATAAGTATTAGTTTGTGCTTAATATTATGTTGTGCATGCCTGTGATGCTTATATGTTATCATGTATGTTGTTGTGCATATGAATTATTGTTAATGCCATGGATTATGTATGCTAGCAGTAATTATGTGCTTACTTTGTGTTAATGTATTGAATTTATTTAAATGCATGTTATATAAGTGTTATTCTGCAGTAGCATTACTCCTGACGTGGGCTGATAACCCGAAGGATGTTACAGTATGGTATCAAAGCTTTAAAGGGATAAATTCATAAGTGTTGGTAACATTGCTCAGCTTTTGGAGGGCCGGGGATGTTACATTTTGGTACCAGAGCCAAGGTTTTCAACGTTGAGCCTGGATGGGCCATATAAGGGGCCATTGGACCCGAGGTTTCAGGTAGAAATTATGTTTGGAGGGACTAATTTCGAACCTTAGATTATTTCTGAGTGCCAAGGGGTTGCTTGGTCGTGTTACAAAACTGCAGTCCGTGTGGTATTTGGCCATAGAGAGAGAGAGAGCTCAACGCACGAAGTGTTGGAGCCGTTGGATCTGATCGGGAGGAAAGAAGATCCCTCACGACCGTCAGATCTGGAGAAGGTGCAAGAGAGTTATCCTGGAAACCTTTCGGGGATTCGACTATCGGGAAAAGCAAGATGTGCTGAGGCACGAACTCCTGATGCCCAAAACTCCGAATTCTCGAAAAGATCTACACCGTAGATCACAAGGAAAGAGATTGACCGTAGGATCAAGCGAAGGAGCAGATCACGATTTTAGCTATCGGGAAAAGAAATATGTGTTGATGCATGAACTCCCGATGCCCAAAACTCTGAAGTCCCAAAATGATCTACACCATAGATCGGAGGAAGAAAACTTGATCGTTGGATCAAGAGGTAAGTAAATCGCAATTTCGGCTATCGGGAAAAGCGAGATGTGTGGACGCACAAACTCCCAAAAAGAAAAGTGAACGTGGTAGGACCCGATGATGTCGCCGAAGGTGACGTGGACCCTCCTAAGCGTGCCATGTGCCACCATGGTAGTTGGAAAAAACTGTGTTACGTGGGCTCGAAGGGGATAAAGTAAATCAGAATTTCGGATGTCGGAAGATTTGGATGAAACAAGTGTGGGAACTCTCGAGGTCCGAAGTCCCAAAACCCCGAAGTCCCGAAGTCCTGAAACTTTGATGATGAAAGGACCACAATGGGTTCTAACCATTCGATGTCATGTAGACGTGGACCGTTGATCCACCTGATGTCGCGAGTTCGGTAACCAGAACTCGAGAGATAGCGGTCTAGCATTTGGTCACAACCCGTGATCGCATGGTTTGGGGACTAAGAAAGAGGGGGATATCACCCAAAAGTTATAGAGTCGAGCAGATCTCAAAAGATTCATGAAGTTGAAATGTTTTCTTAGAATCGGTTTGGTTTTGAATGTGTGGAATTTGTTAAGGAAAGATGGCCTGACAAATTCTGGTTGTCTGCACGTTGTGATTGCAGAAGTTGATGAGGGCCAGAACCGGTCAGAGTTGCCGCCGAGTGCAAAGAAATGGAAGAGGCGCGAATTACCTCCAGTTGAGAGAATGAAAGAAAAGGAATGGATCTCAACTTGGGAGTCGAAGGATCAAACTCCAATGGGCACAGAAAAGAGGCGGATAAGGAAGGGAATATGATGAAAATCATTGAAAGATTACAGAGGGATGCCCAGGCTCGTCGAGCTGATAACAAAAGGTTCAAGAAAACTCAGGATAAACAGGGTGAATTCAACTTGAAGTTGTTGCGGATCCTGGATAGGATCGAAAAGAAATTGGAAAAGGAGAGTGACACAAGAAAAACAGGGAGTCACAGGACCCCTCAGAGGAATAGAAGATTGAGGAGTGTTAGCGGACATCGTCATCGCTCCCCAAAGCATTCCAGTAAAGAAACATGCGGTAGTTCAAGCCCATCTCCTATCAGAAAGCACATGAGATCTGGAGTGGATGAATTGAAAGGAGAGATGAATAAGATTAAGCCTCCCACTTTTGATGGAGAACACCAGAAGGAGGAATATGTTGAGACATGGATGCTAGGCATGACGAAGTACTTCCAATTACATAATTATTCCTCTCATTCCAAAGGAAGAATTGTGATGTATCAACTAAAAGGAAAAGCATCCATGTGGTGGGATCAACTGGTGCAAGTGCAACACATTAGAGAGAAAGATATCACTTGGAAGGAATTCAAGAGGTATTTCGAGAAGAAATATTTGACTAAAAGATATTATGATAGAAAGATGAAAGAGTTCTTTGAACTCAAACTGGGCGGCATGACCATTGATGAATACGAGTGAGGATTTTTGGAACTGCTGAAGTATGTTCCGTTCATCAAGGAGGAGACTGTCAAGATTCATAGGTATCTAAGTGGATTACCACCTTCTATTGGTGACAAGATTCAGTATGATGACCCTAAGTCTATGGAAGAAACAAGAAGAAGAGATAAATGTTTATATGAACAACAAAGAAAAATCCTACCTTCCAGAAGGCTTGGGAGGACAAGAAGAAGTTCAAGAAGGAACAAAGGTAGAAGGGAAAAAGCCTCCCTTTTTTAGAAATAGTCCTCAGGGACAACCATCTTTTAGAGAGCCCAGAAAGGCTGAAGTGGGTGGACAATTGCCAAGGCAGACACCTATGGAGTGTTGGGGTTGTAAAGGAAACCACAGGTACAGAGATTTCCCCCACAGAAATGATAAAGCGAGAGCCATCCACAATGTTCAACAAGATGAAACAGTGGAGGACATGGGCAGTAGAATGCCAAGGATCTACGCAGCCCTGGACAACAAGCAAGCTGAATATTAGTCGCACATGATTAAAGTGGAAGGTATTATTAACAACCAATCATTTACTATTTTAATTGATTCAGGGGCTAGCCATAGTTATATAGATCCTAGAATGGTGGAAAGTTTGCAATTGTCGAGAAGAAAATATGAAAATTCTTGGTTAGTGCAGTTGGCTATAGGAACCAAGAGGAAAGTCACTGAGTTGGTTAAGTCCTGTCCTGTGGACATGAAGGGATTGAGCACGAACACTGAATTGAATATTCTGCCTTTAGGCTCTTATGACTATTTAATTGGGATGGATTGGTTGGACCAACACCATGCCCTCCTAGAATGTCGTAACAAGGCATTTACTTGCCTGGATGAGGAGGGGAATCGGAAAACAGTCCAAGGAATTCCCAGAGCTGTAGTTGTCAGAGAAATTTCAGCATTACAGCTGAAGAAATGCTACAGGAAAGACTCTCAGTTGTTTGCAGCCCATATGGAGGAAGCATCTAAGGTCCCAAATATTGGAGACCATGCGGTACTAAAAGAGTTTGAATATGTATTTCAAGAGGTACCTGGACTACCTCCGAAGACAAATATCCATTTCTTTGTAAATTTGATGCCTGGAGTAGCTCCAGTGTTGAAAGCTCCTTATAGAATGAGTACGTCGGAGCTGAAAGAGTTGCAATTGCAGCTTGAAGAGCTTCTGAAGAAGGGGTACATACGCCCAAGCGTGTCACCTTGGGGTGCCCCAGTCTTGTTCGTGAAGAAGAAGGAAAAAACGTTGAGGTTGTTTATTGATTTCAGACAGTTAAACAAAGTAACTGTTAAGAACAAGTACCCTCTGTCGAGGATTGATGACCTCTTCAATCAATTGAAAGGTGCCAGGATAGTTTCGAAGATATATCTCAGATCAGGATATCACTAGGTGAGAATAAAGGATGAATATATCAACAAGACCTCCTTTAGAACAAGGTATGGTCATTACGAGTTCACAGTGGTGCCATTTGGATTGTCGAACATACCTGTTGTTTTTATGTGCTTGATGAATGGTGTATTCAAGGACTATCTAGACAATTTTGTCATAGTCTTCCTGGATGAAATTCTAGTGTATTCCAAGTCAGAGGAAGAGCATGAAAAATACCTGAGGATGGTGTTGCAAGTGCTAAGAGAGCACCAACTGTATGCGAAGTTGAGCAAATGCTCATTTGATCAGGAACAAATCCACTACTTGGGGCATATTATTTCAGAAGAAGGGATTGTCGTGGATCATGAGAAGGTTGTGTCCATCAGAGAATGGTCAACGCCAAAGAACATGAAGAAATCCATATCCTTTATGGGTCTAGCCAGTTATTACAGAAGGTTTATCGCAGGATTCTCGAGAATAGCTCACCCTATCACTTCTTTGCAAAGGAAGGAGAAGAAGTTTCTGTGGATAGAGGATTGTGAGAGAAGATTCCAAAAATTGAAGCAATTGTTAACCAGTGCTCCAATCTTGAGGATTGCAGGCCCAAATGAAGATTTCGTGGTATGCATCGATGCATGCAAAGAAGGACTGGGAGGAGTCCTCAGTCAGAATGGATTCGTAATTTGTTATGAATCCAGAAAGTTGAAAGAGCATGAAAGGAACTACGCAACTCATGATTTGGATTTGGCATCCATCGTTCATGCTCTGAGGAAATGGAGATATTACCTCATGGGGAGGAGATTTGAATTGAGAATAGACCACAACGGCATGAAATACTTGTTTGACCAGCCCACCCTAAACGCTAGGCAGATTAGGTGGCTGGAGTTTCTGTGTGAATACGACTTTGATATCACGCATATCAAAGGGAAGGAAAACAAGGTGGTTGATGCACTCAGCAGAAAGGTGCACAACGTACATGCTACAACCATTAGCATGTACCGAACTGATATAAAGGGCAGAATTTTGGAAGCTGCAAATGCAGATTTGTAGTACAGGGAGTTGGTAGCAAAGCTACAACAAGGTAAGATGCCATAGAAAGTGGAGATTTATAAACTAGGGGTTGACATAATAATTATGTACAAGAACATAATTTACGTACCTAATGTCCAGGACTTGAAACGTATAATTTTGCATGAAATGCATAATGTCCCTTGTGCAGGGCACCCTAGATATAAGAAAACTGTGGCAGTAGTCAAGAGCCATTATTTTTGGCCAGGTATGAAGAAAGAGATTGTTGAATACATCTCCATATCTATGGAGTTCCATAAGGTTAAAGCTGAGCACAGACACCTAGCAGGGTTGTTGCAGCCTTTACCCATTACTGAGTGGAAGTGAGAAGTGGTGACAATGGATTTCATCACGGGATTGCCCAGAATAGGAAAGAAACATGACTCAATCATGGTGGTGGTGGACAAGCTTAGGAAAGATGCCCATTTTATTCCACTAAAGACTACTCATAAGACATCAGATGTTGCTGATATTTTTATGAAGGAAGTGGAACGATTGCACGAAATTCCCAAGACAATTGTGTTTGATAGAGACCCAAAATTTACCTCAAATTTCTGGAAGGGGTTATTCAAGAGATTCAGAACGAATTTGAATTTCAGTACAGCCTACCATCCTGAGTCGGATGGGCAGATAGAGCGAGTGAATCGAGTGATAGAAGACATACTAAGAATGTATGTGATGGAAAAACCATCGAAATGGGAAGACTACCTACACTTGGTAGAATTCGCCTACAACAATGGGTATCAAGCATCGTTGAAAATGAGCCCATTTGAAGCGATTTATGGAAGAAAGTGAAATACTCCAGTAAGCTGGGACAATCCAACTGAAAAAGCAGTAGTTGGGCCAGAATTGCTCAAGGAAATGGAAGAACAGATGTTAAAAATTAAGCAGAATTTGAAAGCTGCCCAAGACATGCAGAAAAATTATGTTGATAAAAACAAAACCCACGGGGAGTTTAAAGTGGGTGACCATGTTTTCTTGAAAGTGAAAGCTAACATAAGTTCCCTAAGGCTGGGAAACTGTGCCAAGTTGGCAGCCAGATTTTGTGGGCCATTTGAAATCCTAGAAAGGATTGGGCCAGTTGCATTACCTACATCCATGAATGTACATAATGTGTTTCATGTTTCATTGCTTAAGAAATATATACATGATGCTAATCATGTTATCGATTGGAATGTGATTCAAGTGGAGCAAGAAGGTGTCCTGCAAGTACATCATGTGCGCATATTGGAAAGGAAAAGAAAACAACTCCGAAATCGAGCTATAGGGATTGTAAAGGTCTAGTGGACCTGTAACAGTCCCGAGGATGCGACATGGGAGCAAGAGGATGCTATGCAGGCAGAATACCCGCATCTTTTTGAAGATTTTGGAGATCTTCCGGATGTTGTGTGAAAGTTGCACCGAGGATAGTGAAAAAATAAGGGGAGGGGATTGTAATATCCCAAAGGACGAGCCATGTTGTAATCATGTTTATGAATTTTAAATCATGTTTTGTAGGCTGGTGAGACAATTATTTATAAGCTGATAGGCTTATGTGTTTATTAGGCCGGAGAGCCTAAGTGTTAAAGGCCAGGAGCCTAATTTTTGTACATGTAATTATGCACATTATTAATAAAAGATAAACATCTCTAAGTGTGGACCAACCACGATGAATGAGTGATGGGGGACTAAGCTTCCACAAAGCCTGGGTAAGGGAGAGGGGGCTGAAAGGTTGGAAAGAGGGGCTAAGTTTGGGGGCTTACGCCCTTGGGAATAATAATTTATTATTATTCCAAAGTACTGTGAAAATGTATATATTTTATTCTAAGTTCCTGGAAAGGGGAATGTGTGCAAAATGGGAAGCATGCAGCCCCAGGGGGACATGTGTTGACCTGGGCGCATGTAGTTAAAACCAGAGGAATAATCCGTGTTGGGGGTTCTTCATTCCTCCAGCCATCAATTGAGTCCAGGGATTCGACCTTCCAATTTGCCATCCTCTGTCTGAACTCGTGGGTGTTGATGATCGACCTCTATTTGGTGTTTGTTTTCAGATCCCTTACCTAGACAGTTCAAGCCTGTGCGTGAGATCTCTATGCACCCTTACGCAGTTCCGAAACCAGAACCATGAATTTGTCTTGTGTTGTTGGTTGATAAAATCTAAGCGTTATGTATTTTCTGAGCCTTGTTATGTTGTAGCGTCTGTCTATCACCAGTTTGGGAAAGCCCGTGTCTGTGTTTCCCATGGACTGTTGTGGCCGTGCAGTGCTTGAATGTGGGTGGCTTGCTGGCCAGTGTATGTTCGTGTTGAGCCTCGTAGTTTCCCGACTGCGTTGGAACCTGAGTTGAAGGAAATAGGTTGTCTGACCTGTGTGTAACACTCTCTCCAGGTGAGGGAGGTGATTGCGGTTGAAAAGAACAGGTCGCCATACTTGTGCGTGACTCTCTCCAAGTGAGAGAGTGTGTTGAGGACGTAAGAACTCCTGGAAGGGGTCCTGTAGCTGCTACAGAACTCTAAGACTTCTAGTCCGGTCTGTTGTTGAAGCCCAAGGCTAAGGAGGTTAGTAGTCGAAGGACTGTATTGGTGACAATGAAGGTGTATGCTCTTGGGGTGGGAAAGGTATGTGGGGAATGAGAGTCTGTGAGCAGTGGGCATCAGTGGCTCCTGGGAGAAAATCCTTTCTCTGTAACTAGGTGTCTTCCCGTTGACCTTGCCTAGCCTAGGATTCCTTGCCCAATGAATCTTAGTCCTAGCTCGGGGGTGACCTACTGCTGAGAGTGATGAGCAACGTGGTCTAAGGCTGGGTGGTTTGTGGAAGGTCTACACGCAGTTGATGAATTACATCTAGTTTCAAAGATAAGTATCATTTTGTGCTTAATATTATGTTTTTCATGCCTGTGATGCTTATATGTTATGATGTATGTTGTTGTGCATATGAATTATTGTTAATGCCATGGATTATGTATGATAGCAGTAATTATGTGCTTACTCTTTGTTAATTTATTGAATTTATTTAAATGCATGTTATATAAGTGTTATTTCTCAGTAGCATTACTCCTGACGTGGGCTGACAACTCGGAGGATGTTACAGTATGGTATCAGAGATTTAAAGGGCTAAAGTCATAAGTGTTGGTAGAATTGCCTGACCTTTGGAGGGTCGGGGATGTTACACAAACTCTCTCACCAACATGAATTTGTGGTTCAACTCAATGTTGGTCATGCAATGCCTTGTACTTGTTCTATTTTGTTTAAAGAATGGACTCTGCTATGAACCTTGGTCAATTTCTGCATGAAAGTAGAAACTTTATCTTGCTCCTTCCGCTGGTAGGATATGAATAAAGTAGGGATAGCAATTAGAATCTCATAAGGAGATAAAGGTTGGAAGCCAAAATAGACCGCAAATGGGGTGTGTCCTATAGATACATGAGTGGCTTTGTTGAATTTGTGTTGCAATATATGCAACTATTGATCCTATAGTTCCATTGATAATAGATGTAGAGGTCATGAACCAAGGTTCTGTTCAATACCTGATTTTTGTCATCAATTTGCATGCAATTTGTGCACAAAAAGAAGTAAATAACTAAAATTAACAAATTAAAACTTCAATAAATGTGCATTGTGAGTACCTCTAACAACAACCAATTAATCACTTCAATTGATATCCAAGTATATATAACAACCATATGTATTTCAGACAAAATAAGCCTTCAATATTTAAGTCCATATTTAACTTATTTGTGTTACACTATTGAGGATGTGAACCATGTTCCCTCCAAATAAATCACATGTATAATGAAAACAAAACCAACATCATGGGGATACCCTAAAATATGGAAGCCTAGGATGAGTGTCCAATGCATGTGTCATGCATATGTGTTATTTTCCCTAGTATGCTTTAAAAAAATCACAATTCCCAGTTAAAACAAACCTGAAAGTCGGAGATCTACAATGAGTTTCCATGCCTATGTTGCTTTGCTCGGTGTTTTTCCAAACAATTATTTGCGACTCAATCTTGGCCAATCATCTTTGAGAAACACCTGATAGTCATCGAAACAATATGATGAAAACTAGATTATACCCAAAATATTATAATTTTAAGAAATTAAAATCTCAGAAGCTTGTAAACATGTCAAGCATGTAATTATAGCCAAGGACAATGTGAGGAAACAAAATATCTTACCAAAGAATTGGATATGCAATCAACAAGCACCATCCCACATTTTAAATAAATGGCATTCAATATGAAAAAGTATTTCACTAATATGCTTTTGTAGCCAAGCCCACAACAAGGTGACACAATGAAGACATTTATTTTATATGCTTTCTACACAACATGCCAAGGGCTGATGTGCATGCCAATTTGGATGGTTGTGCATGTCAATTGTGCATGCCAAATTGACATGCACAACTACCTTGTTTGAGATTAGATGTAGACTATTCTACATATTTTTTTGGTTGATAATAATTAACATATTTATCATAATACTAATATTAATTATAATCATCATTATAGTTATGAAGGTGATGCAGATCCATTTTATGTCAAAATTATGATTTCTATGAACAATTAATAAATTTAATATTGACATAGGTTGGTGTATTTGACTATTTAGAGAAATATGCATCATAAACATCCCTTGAATATAACAAAGAGTCATTCTTCGAAACAATGGCCTCTAAAAAACCAAAAATATTTACATGATTGTCTTCGTAGTACCAAACCAAAGTTTCCATAGAATGAGTATAAGCACAAGCGCTCTAGGTTTGGAGTTGAATTCCCATAATGTTGTTAAAAAACAATCTCCAAAATATGACATAATATGACAAAGAATACATAGAAATTGAAAGTGATGCAACAAAGGTCAATGAGAATGCTTCAAACAAGGGAAAAAATAATTGTCTTGCAATTTTTTAGAAAAGGGGTCAAAAGACTCAACTAATGCTCCAAACATATACCTAGATGGTATTTCCATCATAAAACATATTCTACACATAGATATGCAAAAAAAACATCAGAAAAAATTATCATTAATAATTGTCAATAAGAAACTACTATGACAATCATTCTATTAGAAAGAGAAATGAACATTGCAACTACACAATGCGTGAAACAAGTCAATGTGAAGTCCTAAAACAAGTGTTGAAATCTATGTCTAGTATTCAAACGTGCAAAATAGACTTGGTTATGATCAATCCAAATTATCTTCACATTTCTCAAGAAAGTAGTCATAATAACTTCACAATACTCTCATGAGAAACCTAATGTATCTATTCCACAATTAATTTAATTAGATCAGAATACATGTCCACTCTCATGATAATCTGATATTGGAAAAAAATCGCACTTTGCATATGAAGATTTTTCAAAAGGGAATACATAAAATACATATTCATCCCTAATAATGCTCCTCACTTGAATACTATAGGTATAAAATACCAATAGGAATGATTTATTCTCCATGAATTCACCATGGAAGACAAAAAAATCACATGTGGAGGAGACACGGGGGAGATGCCACCATGTTTTAGTATCTTCCACTACTACATATGGGCAGATTATTCCACGAAATATTTCCACGTTTCCATTATTATTATTTTTTTTTTAAATTGGGTGGGATTTTTGTTGCTATTGCCACGAAAGTTCGTTGCTATAGCGATGATTATTGCCTACCTCAAAAAACATCTTCTAACACACGTGGCTTGCAAAGGCTAGTTGAATTTTTGCAGGTCAACTAAGGCATTTTTGTCTCTATATCGACGATAGTCGATCTATATATACCTGACTTTAAGAGACTTTGGGACACATTTGCTATAGTTGCGACAATGTTCGTGGCTTTTGTTTGAGCTGTTTATTTTTTTCGTCACCCACCGGTTGAAAAACTCCAATTCTCAATCTACATAGCTCGGATTTTGAACTTGCAAGGTTAGTATTTTTTTTATTTATGTACTCATTTAACTTGTAAAATTTTGTTCAAATGAAATTTCATGTAGCTTGTTTTTTCCTTGATAATATATTATATGTGCAGTACCATATTTCAAAATATTTATATCATTGGTTTTTGGATCTAGTTAGTATATTCTATGGAAATTCATGTGAAATGTTAAGAAAAATATTTTCCGAAGAAGTATTTTAAGAAGAGGGAAAATTACTCCATCAATAAGTCAATTCAAACATTAAAAACAGATGTCATTATCAATCTAGATTAATTTGAGCCTACAATTCCTTGTGTAAATTTAATCCTTATTACAAAACCAACAACTCATAACAACTTTACCAGTTGGACTAATGTTTGAAATAGAAATTGGAAAAAAAATCCTCTTAGGTCTAATCCTATCCCTTAGCGACCTTGTTAGCTCTCTAACTTTTGTGTTTCTATGATGTTGTGCCTATATATATTAATGTCATATTTTTAGTCTAGTATTAGGTTAGGTTAGTTATATAACATTGTATTCTTATGTGATGTTGTTTCTCTCAAATTTTTATAATCACACGCAATTCTAGATGTAGTGATTAACTCTAGTTTTAGTTGATGTAACTTTTTTATACACTATTAATAAGGAGTAGCTAAAATATAAAAATTTCATGATGAAATCTACGATAACATGATGGAATCTACTAGTCAGACAATGAAAAATGAGAACATGCCAAAGTGTCTCAGAAAATAAAATTGTGACCATTGTATGTAGTTGCAAATAAACACATCATAATTTAAACCAACCAAACCTAATTGTGGATGACAAGTGGATGACATTCTTTTTTTAGTGGTGTATTTTAAATATTGACATTTTCTCTACAAAACAACTTAGAGGCTAGTGTATGTTGTTGAGTGATTCAAGTTTGAGAAATTTTGACCACTTTCGTTAAATGGTGTGTAATTATTTTCCATGGTGATTTAGTACACACTACTCTAAAGTACAAATTGAAGCATATCGATCTTAATAGTTAATTGATAATAAAAAAAAAGCATGTCAAAATGTCTTAGAAGAAATAATTGTGAGGATTGTAGGTCACTGTAAATAAACAAATCATAATCGAAAGGAGTAGATAAAATATCATGAAGGAGTAGCTAAAATATAAAAAATTGACAACTTACTGTTTGGTATGGTGTAGGTAAGACAATTACTTGTCAGTACAAGGATTTTTCACTATGAACGAAAATGATAGGAAGCTTGCTCGGTTAAGAGCAGCATTAGAGGCGAGGGG
>ML812988.1:105077-127728 GCA_009831015.1 Picea engelmannii | reverse complement strand
AATGATGATATGGATGGAGATAACATTAGTGATTCAAATAAGGAAGATGAGATACATAGATTGATCCAAGACACATTTGCTCCAATGGATGAGGACAACCAGGATGATAGTCATGATGTTGATCCTCTACTCGAGAAGTCACGCCAACCTCTTTATGAAGGATCAACAACAAATATTCTATCTGCTATATCTTTGTTGGTGAACTTGAAGGTTTTGAATGGTTTATTAAACACATGCCTCACACATATACTAAGGTATTTAATTTGTTAATTATTTATGCCTGCATGTTCACAAATACTTAAAAGGTTCAATTTTTTCCTATATTGCTATTGTTTTCTAATTTGTAAATTAGTATGGATGCGATGTTGATGATTAATATTGTTTACATTAACTTATTGTTTTGAATTTTGTAGATTGCTAGGCGAATTTCTATTACTGACGTCAAATATTTTTCCACGCACATATCGAGAAATATCTGTGATTATGAAAGAAATTGGAATGGAGTATCAAGCTATTGATGCATGTCCTAATGATCATATCATATAATATGGACAATATGCATTAGAAAATGAATGCACACAATATCAAATAAGTAGATATCAAATTGATAAAGCGTCAAATAAGGTGCCCCGCAAAGTTCTTCGTTATATTCCGATAATTCCACGTTTCCAACGGTTGTTCAGGTGCCAAAGTATAGCACAGTTTATGGATTTCCATGCAAAGAACATAAGTCGAGATGATTTTCTTCGAATGCCTGCAGATGGTTCTGCATTGAAGTACATCGAAGAAAATTGGCCATTTTTTAGAGAAGAAAATCGTAATGTTAGACTTTCGTTGGCAGCTGATGGTGTCAATCCATTTGGAGAGATTCGTTCTACGTACTCAGTGTGGCTTGTTTTTGTTATAGACAATAACCTTCCTCCTTGGATGTTGATCAGGAGAGAGAACACAATGTTGGCAATGATTGTTCCATGTATTTAATTATCTTTTATTTGCTTTAATGTATGAGAAAATATCTCATTTCTTTGTTTCGTGCATGGTAATTATTTCTTTTATATATAATGACATCTAGATAAGTATAATTAATCATGCAGTATATTGAAAAAATTAGGTAAGTACCAGGTTAAATATATGAACGTACATATTGAGCCTCTTATCGATGAGTTGTTGAAGTTATGGGTTGGTGTCACTATGTATGACATCTCTAGACCAATAGGGAAAAAACGATTTCAATTCCATGGAATACTATCATGGACAATTCATGATGGTCTCGGGTTAACACATTTTTGTGGTATATTGTTACTTTCTTTTGTGATTTAATATTATATATATTTATTGAAAATATCATGCATTATTTTAAATTGTAACTCTAATTCACTACATTAATTCATATATCTTGTAGGTCTTCAAACAAAGGGTAAATATTCATGCCCAGTTTGTGGTCTCGGGATAAAATCTCGTCCTTCAAGGAGTTTAGGAAAGGAAGTGTTTGATGAGTATAGGCACTTTCTGCCTAAGAACCATAGTTATCGAATTGCAGACAAAGCAAAATTCAATGGTAAAGAAGAGAATGGAAAAAAACCACGAAGAATGACATATCGCCTATGGAAGTTGGAATATATTAGAAATCGTCAAGGTATGCAAATTATTTATGTATGACATATTATACAAATCTTTGGTTAATTTCATTAGTATTAATTTCATTTTGTTTGATTAATTAGTGTTAATTTCAATTTGTTGATGTTTCATGAATGTCGTTAAGGAACGAATGGGCTTCCATGAGGAATGAAAAGTTACCCGATGCAATTCAGTAGGTTGCCATACTACGATCACCTACAAATAGTTCATCTATTTGATACAATGCATATCGGGAAGAACATAACATAATTTTTATGGCGAATATTAGATGGAAGGACTAACAAAGAGACAATTGGAAAGATTTGTTGTGACATCTAGGAAGCTAATCACGCATTGAAAAGTGTTATTATTAATTATAATGGTGATGGTAATGAGCAAAATACTAGTCTTCCTTGGTTATTGACAGAGCAACAGCGAAATATTGTAAAAGAGGTCATTCGAAAAATTAGGTTTTCGATGGGGTTTTCGTCGAACATACAAAATATCTTAACAGAACAAGGAGATTTTGGTGGGGTTAAAACACATGATTGGCATACATTCATTAAGGTAATTGAAACACACCCATGATGGGGCAAAAAAAAAAAAAATTGTCTTCCTTACAAGAACAGATCCTTTCCCTCTACGATTCCTAATTTGGGAAGTCCGAGACTCAGCCCGACTCTCCGATCAAGGTTATCTGATTCTCTAAGTAAAAAAGACTTCAAGACCTGATAGTATCACCTCCTAATCAAACACAAGCCCTTCCATCTTCTGGTACAGGTCTTACGATACCTGCAACCTTCCCCTCCGCGCTTCAACGAAGGCTCGGAGTTGGCGTTAGCCCCTTTTTCTTGACCCCTCCTCGGATGTGACCTTGGGCGATGACCTCACACAAACACACAATTGCGAGCGTGGCCAAAGGTGGTTTGAAACCAATCTACTTTTCAGCCCGCAATCCTCCTCGAGCCTCCACGTGTCCTTTCTCCATAATTGAGGTTTGGATTGTGGCATGCCCTCAACTTTTTAAAGTTCACACACCTCCGATACTCGCAATGCTACGGGACCATCGATATCCAGATAATGACGGTACTGTCGAAACTGATAGTTCAGATCCCTCCTTTTCAAATTCATGGACAGGACCTGCCCCTCCTAAATCAATGGATGCGATCTCCTTCATGATTCCAGACTTCGGGATTTTCAATTCTCAAACCTTGCTTTCCTCCATACATCAATCTTCCGTAGTTGGCGATCTATGAACACCCATCCTCCTGAATCAACGACCCTGCTTCTAGTACGAGTGTTTGACCTTTCAACTAGATCAACGGTCTGGTGGCCCTCTTCTCGATCAATGATTGAGATCTCCTTCGAGTCTCTGGACTTTTGAAATCTGAAATCTCAAACTTCACCCTTTTTCCCAACGACTTTTATCCAAAGGTTATGATCCAATAACGTGTGTCCATTGGATCAGACGATCAAGGATTACTTCGGTTATTTACCCAGAGTCCACAGACTCACGCCATGTTTTCTCCAGATCTGACGGTTTAGATCTACCTCGGATGATCCAACGGTCAATGTTTACTTCGAGTGTTTGCCCAGAATCCACAGATTCACGTCACCTGTCCTCTGGATTTAACAGTCTAGATCTATTTTGGCCCTTCGGTGCTTCGACTCTTTGACATTTCAGGCTTCAGGAGTTTCAACTCTCAATATGAAACTCTCGAGGTGATTTGTCTTAAGTCTATGATCTTCTGCCATGTGTCCCTATGGACCTGACGACTATGACTTACTTCAGGAATTTACCTGGAGCTCACAGATCTACGCCACGTCTCTACTGAAATCTGATGGCTCAGATCCACTTTGGGTGATCCGATGCCTGATATTTACTTCAGGTGATCTGATGATTCAGATTCACTTCGGCTGATCAGATGGGTGATATTTACTTTGGACTTCCGGCTCTCCGAGCTTCGGAAATATCAAGTCTCAAACTTGCCTCCTCTCGAACAAATTCCTTCCGGGTCCATGATCTGTCGCCACATGTCCCTCTAGATTGGGTGATCTAGATTCACTTCAGGTGTTCAGAGTTCGAGAATTTCAACTTTTAACCAAAAACCCTCGAACAGATTTCTCCGAAGTCCATGATCCGTTGCCACGTGTCCCTCTTGACGATGGACAATCCCAAACTACTTCAGGACTTTGGGACTTTGGTAAGTCCTCTTCTCCTATGTGTGAAAGGTACTAAGGTTCGTGCACCTTGTTTAGATTAGATGGTTATTGAGCCTCTGCGATGTGATCCAATGACCACTGTCGCTCCTCCTCCTAGGCTGCTGACTTACTCCGACTTATAAGGTTTTCTAAGTGCTCAAAGGATTCGACCTTTGCTCCTCCTATGGGCCCGTCTCCTGGATTTCGTTTACACTTCTGAAAGTGTTATCTCTTCTTAGCTTGATCTCTTTGAAGGTTTTCTCTGTCCCACGCGCTCCTTGCGTTTCAGGGATCACTTCAAACTCATATCGAAGGTCAACGATGATCGATGGTTCACAAGAATTGCGGGGTCCTAACATACGGGTTCTTTACCAGGGAGTTCGACCTCCACAATCTGGAAATTGGTCGCTCTATTCTAGTCTAACCGGGATCATTAATCCTCCGGCCCGTCGAGATCAATGACAAGGGTGAATTGCGGGCCGCGAACTAGTGCGCCTGCTATTTTCACCTTCGCGCTCCGCAATGATTCCCCACCCCCGATCTCCATTCGTAGATCGACGATGCATATCAATTGCAGGGTTTAAATTGACCTTCGTACAACTTGACATCTCAAAGCCTCGATCTCCAAAGTTCCTAGACCCAAGTCACGTGGATCTTCATAAAACTCTAGGGATATGATCCTTGCTCTTAGTCGGGTTTTTGGTTAAGGAAATAAACACAAGTTCAGAGTCTCCTAGACTACTGGTCTGAAGGGAACACCTTCCCGAATCACAGATATTTAAGCTTTGAATCAAGGCAAGGTAACTTGTGAGGTTACCAAATTGGTAGATATGCCCAGAGGCTTGCTTCGACTCTGGAACGACGATGTAAATTCATGGGGAAAGCGCCTTCGAGTGATTAAACTGGGGCATACGGAAATTCAAGAAGAATTATAGGTTCTCAAGGAAACGAACACATACTCATAAATTAATGATTTAATACAGAGAAAGAAACCTTTATAGACATGTAAATACTCGCATGCATCCATTATTTACAATTCAAAACATAAGGCAAGAAAACACTTATCAGAACCATAGAGTGATGTGATTGCTGAAAGGGGTGCTCATTTCCACCCAACCATAGGCTAAGTCACTCGTAATGGATTTATCACTGGCCACCCCCGAACTTAAGCCATGATGCTTTGAGATTCAATCTCTTACTTCCATCTTAACGAAAGTTAGGGACGAAGGTTACTCTCCTTATCCCAATAAGAAAAATAGACAAGGACGAAGGTTACTCTCCTTCTCCTGGTTCAATATCTATTTTCTGTGATCAGAACTCACTATTCCTCTTTCAGTCCTTCCTCAGACCCGATATTTTTTTCTCTCGCTCTGCATTTTTCTTCTCAACTCTCCCCCTTCCCACCACACTTCCTTTCTTGCCTTTTTCCGCAAGATTGCGTGTGGCTCGAATTTCTAGTCCGTGGTCAGGTCTAGAAGCCTTACCGATGGGAAGTCTGCCCCATCCTTTAATTAACTCTTGAGGAGGCCTTCTCACCTACCACCCCGACTGTAATTCATTCCTGGGTCAGGGGGTTGTTCTGTTTTGAGCAAATTAATTCCAGCATGGTACTGGTTCAGTGGATGTTAACGCAACCATTCATGGTCCCCTCCACCACCTTTCACAACATTTCATGGTCTTTCTTAGTACATCCCATCTTTCAGCAGTCATGTAACACATAACCATTTTCTATTAAACTAATAGAATTTACACTCATCGACCTTCTACACAAGGTCCATCAAATCAAATATTCACACTTTTAAGTTTGTCATAGTTCCTTGGCCCATATAGTTATATTTACAAATTGGGGGAAACAGGGTGTTACAATTCCCTCCCCCTTAAAGGAACATCGTCCTCGATGTTCTATCTGTAATCATGACATGTATGTACATGAGTAAACAAAATCAGATATGCCTGTCTCATGGCATCCTCCATTTCCCACGTAGCCTCATCTGGGCCAAAGTGTTTCCGCTGCACCTTGACCTGTGCAATGGTTCGGTTCCTGAGTGAGGTTTCCTTCCTGTCTAATATGCATTGGGGTTCTGGTAGGAATTCTCCCTTCGGATCCACTTGGATCACAAACCAATCAATTATAGGATTACCATCATGTACATACTTCTTCAATAAAGAAACATGAAAAACATTATGTGCCTTTACAGTGGGAGGAAGTGCTAGCCTATAGGATACAGGTCCCACTCTATCTAGGACTTCAACGGGTCCACAATATCGAGGTGCATTTTGTAATAGGCTCCCATTCTCAGGGAACTCTTCCTGGGTCTAACTCTAAGATAGACATGGTCTCCGGCCTTGAACTCTCGGGGAGTTATTTTCCTGTCGGCATAACTTTTCTGTCTATCCTGAGCAATCTTTAGATTTTGCTTTATCTGAATTACTTGTTGTTCCATTTCTTTCAGCATGTCGGGTTCGATTATAATTCTATCCACTGGATTATTCCAGTTTATTGGAATCTTACACTGTCTACCATAGAGGGCTTCAAAAGGGCTCATCTTCAAGGATTCTTGATAATTGTTGTTGTAGGCAAATTCTACCAATGGTAGGTAGTCTTACCACTTCTTAGGATGGTGCATTACATGCATCCTTAACATGTTTTCCACTATTTGGTTCACTCTTTTTGTTTTTCCATCAGTTTGAGGGTGGTAGGGTGTGCTGAACAACAATTTAGTCTTTAAACCAACCATTAGGGATTTCCAAAATATTGAAGTAAATTTGGTGTCTCTATCAGATATAATTTCCTTGGGCATGCCATGCAGTCTGAATATCTCCTTCATGAAGTTGTTGGCAATATCTATTTCGTTGCAGCTTGACTTGATAGGGATGAAATGGGCAGACTTATTCCGTTTGTCCACCATGACCATGATGGAATCATTTTGTTTGGTCGACTTTGGTAGTCTGGTGATGAAATCCATGGAGATGGTTTCCCATTTCCATTCTGGGATTGTTAGGGGCTGTAACAATCTTGATGGATGTCGGTGTTTCGCCTTAACTTGTTGGCACTCTAGGCACTTAGCTATATAGTTAGCTATGTCTTTCTTCAACCCAGGCCAATAGAATTGTTTCCTAGTGGTCGTGATCATCTTCTGATATCCTCGGTGACTAGTATATGGTCTCTTATGTAGTTCATCCATTATGAACCTCTTCAAGTCGTCACAATTTGGAATATACAATCTGTTTCGGTAAGTCAACAACCCTTCCTCGAGCATCTTGTAGCCTTCATACTTCAACCCTATAGACTCTTGTCTTAGGTAGGAGGTCACGGTCTTGAAGAATGCATCTGTCTCTTGTTCATTTCTGACTCTTTCCTTGACGTTTGTTTCATAGGCGCTTACTAATGCTAGTTGAATCATTTTTATACTCCTGCTAAGGGCATCGACCACCCTATTTTCATTTCCTTTTATGTATTTGATTTCAAAATCGATTTCACTTAAGAGATCCATCCACCTAGCTTGCATGGCATTGAGTTTTGGTTGATCAAACATGTGTCTCAATCCACAATGATCTGTCATAATCACAAATATTCTACCCAGGAGGTAGTGCCTCCACATTCTTAAAGCATGTAATATGGCAGCCAATTCAAGGTCATGGGTCACATAATTGATCTCATGCTCATTTAATTTCCTGGACATGTAGAAAATTACAAGTCCCTCTTGCATAAGGACTCCTTCGAGTCCTTCCTTGCAGGCATCTGTACACACAAGGAAATCATTATCCAGGTCTGCAATCTTTATCACAGGTGCATGGGTCAAGAGGTATTTCAGTTCCTAAAATCTTTATTCACATTTCAATGTCCAAATGAATTTAATCCCCTTTTTCTGAAGGGCACTGATTGGACAACCAATCTTTGAAAACTCTTTTATGAACCTTCTATAGTATCCCGCTAAGCCCATGAAGGATCTAATATCAGATACATCCTTCGGGGTAGGCCATTCCATAATAGATCTGATCTTGTCTGGTTCTATTGCCACTCCTTCCTTAGAAATGACATGGCCTAGGTAATGGACTTGCTTATGAAAGAAGTTGCACTTGGTAAACTTAGCGTAGAGCTGATGCTCTCTTAGTACTTGAAGTATGAGTCTAAGATGTTCTTCGTGCTCCTCCCTATTCTTGGATTTGATTAGGATATCATCAATGAAAACCAATACAAATTTTTCCAGAAATTTGTTGAGTACATTATTCATCAAGAACATAAAAGTGTCGGGGTCATTGGTTAACCCAAACAACACCACCATGAATTTAGAGTGACCATACCTCATCCTGAAGGTTGTTTTGTGGATTTCTTCATTCTTAATCCAGACTTGATGGTAGCCAGACCTTAGGTCGATCTTAGAGAATATGGATGCACCTCCCAATTGGTTGAACATGTCATCGATTCTTGGTAAGGGGTACTCGTTCTTTATGGTTTATTGAGTTGTTTGTAGTCTATGCACAATCAGAGTGTGCCATCTTTATTTTTCACAAACAGGATGATCGCTCCCCATGGAGATACAATGGGTCAGATGTATCCTTTGTCCATCATCTCCTTTAGTTGTAGCTTGAGCTCAACCAACTCTGGTGTGCTCATTCTGTATGGCGTTCTAGATGCTGGTATCGCTCCCGGTGTAAGTTCTATCGAGAAGTCAATATCCCTTCTCAGAGGTAGACCTAGTACTTCTTCTGGGAATGCATCATTGTATTCTCTTAATATGGGGTGGTCCTCTAGGTTTGGTTTTTCATCCTCAACAGATTCCAATACCTGTATGGCATATAAGGAACAACCCTTTCTGCAATACTTTTTCATTTTAAGGGATGATATTTTCCTCACTGAGACATGCTTCTGAATCCCTTGGAGGGTCATCTTTCTCCCTTCTCCATTTACACATTCTAAAGTTTTATGATAACAATCCAATTTAGTTTTGTAAGAAACCAACCAATCCATACCAATCAACAAGTCATAAGATCCCAACGGAAGTACGTTAAGGGTCACTTGGGTGGGAAATCCACCCATGATGAATTAACAGACTGGTATGACCTCTGCCACTTTTCTTTTGGTCCCAGTGGATAATTTCACCAACTACGGTTTAACATGTCTAATTGGTTTCAGTTTACACTTATCAATAGTCTAAGGGGCCACATAACTCAAATTAGAACCTGGGTCAATTAAAATAGAAACTAGATGGTCGACGGTCATACCTTCCAGCACCACCACTGAAGCTTGGTGGTCAGCTTGATTATTGTCCAAGGCTGCATAGATTCATGGAATTCATCTAGCCACATCATTGATGGTGGTCGCTTCCTATATGTTGTAGAATTTCTTACTGTTCTATTGTCTGTGTGGGAAGTCCCTCAATTTAGGATCCTCTGCACAATCCCGACATTTTAAGGGTTCCTTCTTTAGGTTATTAGTCTTTCATGGGGTTGTCTTAAAATTTTTATTTCCACTTTGAGAGGGGAAATTTTGCTGATATACACTTCTAGTAGGAAGGCTCCTTCTAGAATATTTTCTATAGTTCCCGAATCTTGATGATTTAAACCCCTTCTTCTAGAATCCTGAACTACTCCCTTTCTTCCAGTCCTCGTGAGGTGTTTTCTTAATCCCAAACTGGTCATAACAATACCTCATCTTCTGGATAGTTTCTTCTAAGGTCTTTGGTTCGTCAAACTCAATTCTGTCCCGGTAGGTCTGAAGTAGCCCAATAATGAACCGCTACATTTTTACTTTTTTATCTTTTATGTAGGGTACATACCTTAGTAGTTCAAGGAATCTATTGACAAATTCATCTATGGTGAGCTTCCCTAGCATGAGATCATAGAATTCCTTAGTCTTCCCATCCATGTATTTCTATGACATATACTACTTCCTGAAGTATTTCTCAAATTGTTTCCATGACAGTTCCTTCTCATGGACTCCTTTCACGTTGCTAAGGTCTTCCCACCAAATGGAGGCCTTTCCATTCAGGTTAAAGATGGCTATTCAAGCCTTCAAGTTTTCAGAGTAATCATGGACTCTGAAGTATTTCTTTAAACCAAGCAACCAAACTTCAGCCTCTTCTCCCTTCCTAATCTCTCCATCGAAAGAGGGTGGTTTGGATTTCTTGAATTCTTCAAGATCATGATTTTTGGAACGCTTACGCTTCTTTCTTTTCCTTTGGGAATATGAGCTTGCTCTACTACTAGAAGATCCTTCAGATTTTCTAGCTTCCTTTCCATAGGAATCTACCGATGAGTGTCCCCTACCTCCATATTGGGCCTTCTTTGAGGTGCTTCTCCCAGTGTGGTCACTTATGGAGTCATTTTTTTTTTCTGAATCTCAGGTGGACTTTGAATTCTCTTCTTATGTCGTCGGTCCACATGAATGGTCGCAGGTTCATATTGTAGTTTCCTCTATATGTCGGACAAGCTCTGCAACAAGACTACATTAATTTATGTTTGTTTTTCTTTTTCCTTTATCAATCTCTCGTTGTCAGCCTTGCAACTCTGTAATTCGGCCTTGACGCTCCTTACAGTTTCAAGCAGATCTGGAGGGGTTTCCACCGGCCTCCTTTCGTCAGATTCTTCGTCTCTATTGTGGGATCCATTGCCCACTTCATGACATGTCACCATCCTTTATTCTTGAAGTTTTCCCGTGATTTATTGACTGCTCGAGTGTTGAAAAAAACACTTATTGTTAGCTAACAGTCTATTAGTTCATGAACAATACACGGTTCAATTTCTTAAATGCATACACATAGTAGAAAGTTTCATTCTTTTGTTTAATAATATTTTTAACCAGAATTTTAAGAAAGAGGTAATGTAGAGTGTCACTCTTTTAAAACTACTCCAAATAGAGTTTTTTAAGCGACTCGTCCATGAGTCCAAGCAGGCCAAGTGTTGTAACCATGCTCTGATACATTTGTAACACACCCATAATGGGGAAAAATAAAATAAAATTGTCCTCCTTACAAGAACAGACCCTTCCCCTTTACGATTCCTAATTTGGGAAGTTCGGGACTCAGCCTGACTCTCCGGTCAAGGTTCTCTGATTATCTAAGTCAAGAAGAGTTCGAGACCTGATAGTATGACCTCCTAATCAAACACAGGCCCTTCCAGCTTCTTGTATAGGTCTTATGATACCCGTGAACTTCCCCTTCGCGCTTCAGTGAAGGCTCGGAGTTGGCGTTAGCCCGTTTTGATTGACCCCTCCTCGGATGTGACCTTGGGCGATGAACTCACACAAACACACAATTGTGGGCATGGCCAAAGGTGGTTTGAAACCAAGCTAATTTTTGGCCCGCAATACTCCTCGAGCCTCCATGTGTCCTTTCTCCAAAACCGGGGTTTGGATTGCGGCCCGCCCTCAACTTTTTAAAGTTCGCGCACCTCCGATCCCTGCAATGCTACGGGACTGTCGATCTCCTTATATTGACGGTACTGTCGGAAATGACGGTTCATATCTTCCCTTTTCAAATACATGGACCAGACCTTCCCCTCCTAAATCAACAGATGCGATCTCCTTCGTGATTCCGGACTTTAGGATTTTCAATTCTCAAACCCTACTTTCCTCCGTACAACAATCTTCTAGAGTTGTCGATCTATAGACACCCATCCTCCTAAATCAATGACCCTGCTTCTACTTTAGGTGTTTGACCTTTCAACTAGATCAACAGTCCGGTGGCCCTCGTCTCGATCAACAGTCAAGATCTCCTTCGGGTCTCTGGACTTCTGAGATCTCTAATCTCAAACTTCACTATTTTTCCCAACAACTTTTATTCGAAGCTTATGATCCACCCACGCGTGTCCATTGGATCTGACGATCAAGGATTACTTCGGGTATTAACTTGGAGTCCACATACTCATGCCATGTGTTCTCCAGATCTGATGGTTTAGATCTACTTCGGACGATTCAACGATCGATGTTTACTTCGGGTGTTTTCCCAGAATCCATAGATTCACGTCACCTATCCTTTGGATCTGACGGTCCATATATATTTCGGCCCTTCGGCGCTTGGACTCTTCGGCGTTTCTAGCTTTGAGAGTTTCAACTCTCAATCTGAATCTCTCGAGGTGATTTCTATGAAGTCTACGATCTTCCGCCACGTGTCCCTTTGGACATGATGGCTATGAATTACTTCGGGACTTTACCCGGAGCTCACAGATCTATGCCACATATCTACTAAACTTTGACGATCTAGATCCACTTCAGGTGATCTGACGTATGATATTTACTCTAGGCAATCTAATGATTCAGATTCACTCTAGATGATTCAGATTCACTCTAGATGATCAGACATGTGAGATTTACTTCGGACTTTCGACTCTCCGGGCTTCAGAAATCTCAAGTCTCAAACTTGCCTCCTCTTAAACAGATTCCTCTGGAGTCCACGATCTGTCGCCACATGTCCCTTTGGATCGGGCGGTCTAGATTCACTTCGGGTCTTCAGGATTCAGGAATTTAAACTTTTAACCGAAAACCCTTGAACATATTTCTCTCGAGTCCATGATCTGTCGCCACGTGTCCCTCTTGACGATGGACGGTCCCAAACTACTTCGGGACTTCAAAACTTTGGTAAGTCCTCTTCTCCTGCATGTGAAAGGTACTAAGGTTTGTGCACCTTGTTTAGATCAGACGAATATCAAGCCTCTGCGATGTGATCCAATGACCACCATCGCTCCTCCTCCTAGGCTTCTAACGTACTCCGACTTAGAAGGTTTTCTAAGTGCTCAAAGGATTCGACCTTTGCTCCTCCTATGGGCCCGTCTCATACAACTTGAAATCTCGGAGCCTCGAGCTTCAAAGTTCCTAGAACTAGGTCACGTGGATCTTCATAAAACTCTAGGGTTGTGATCCCCGCTCTTAGTCGAGTTTTTGGTTAAGGAAATAAGTGCAAGTTCAGAGTCTCCTAGACTACTGGTCTGAAGGGAACACCTTCTCGACTCGCAAAGATTTAAGCTCTGAATCAAGGCAAGGTAACTTGTGAGGTTACCAAATTGGTAGATATGCCCAGAGGCTTCCTCCGACTCCAGAACGACGATGTAAATTCTTGGGGAAAGCACCTTCGAGTGATTAAACTGGGGCGTATGGAAATTCAAGAAGAATTATAGGTTCTCAAGGAAACGAATGCATACTCATAACTTAATCATTTAATACATAGAAAGAAACCTTTATAGACATGTAAATACTCACATGCATCCATTATTACAATTCAAAACAGAAGGCAAGAAAACACTTATCAGAACCATAGAGTGTGGTGTGGCTACTAAAAGGGGTGCTCGTTTCCACCCAACCATAGGCTCAGTCACTCCCAATGGATTTATCACTGGCCATCGTCAAGCTTAAGCCACGATGATTTGAGATTCAATATCTTACTTCCAGGTCAACGAAAGTTAGGGACAAAGGTTACTCTCCTTCTCCCAATATAGAAAATAGACAAGGATGAAGGTTACTCTCCTTCTCCTGGTTCAACCTCTATTTTTTGTGATCAAATTTCATTGTTCCTCTTTCAGTCCTTCCTCGGACCCGAGATTTTTCTGTCTCATCTTTGCATTTTTCTTCGCAACTCTCCCCCTACGCACCACACTCCCTTTCTTGTCTTTTTCCGCAAGATTACGTGTGGATCGAATTTCCAGTCCGTGGTCAGGTCTGGAAGCCTTACAGATGGGCGATCTGCCCCATCCCCTCATTAACTCTTGAGGAGGCCTTCCCACCTACCAACCCGAGTATAATTCATTCCTGGGTCAGGGGGTTGTTCTAATCTGAGCAAATTAATTCCAGCATGGTACTGGTTTGGTGGAGATTAACACAACCATTCCTGGTCCCCTCCACCACCTTTCATAACATTTCGTGGTCTTTCTTATCACATCCCCTCTTTAAGAAGTCATGCAACACATAACCATTTTCTATTAAAATAACATAATTTACATTCATCGGCCTTCTACACAAGGTCCATCAAATCAAATATTCACACTTTTAAGTTTTCCATAGTTCCTTGGCCCATATAGTTATATTTACAAACTGGGGGAAACAAGGTGTTACAGTAATTAGTAGGTTATAATATATTTCCTTATTGGTATGCATTTTTTGGAAACAAATAATAATTATTTGTTTTTTGTTACAATATGTTCTACCTTTATCTCTCCCAGACGACTTTGACAACAACATAAAAAAAATTATTTATGTACTTGGCAAATACATGAGGTAAGTAATGTTTTATAAGGAAAATGTACTTCTTATGTGATTTGTAGCAGAACTTATTGACATATTATGTTTTATCTGCAAATTTATGTATTCCTTGATATTATTTTATTGCATCGACATTTGTAGGTGGATTTCATCAAAATAAATCCATAAAGAAGATATAAGGTATTGGAAGAGAGAAATTCCCCGACTAATATGTCAAATGAAACAGTATCTACCTCCAACATTTTTCAATGCACAAGAACACTACCTCATACACCAAGTTGAGGAGATTGAATTGTGTGGACCAGTACACACAAGGTCAATGTGGATGGTGGAGAGGCAGTTAAAGTCATTGAAGGATTTTGTTAGATAAAGAGCACGTCCAGAGGGTTCTATGGTTGAGGGATATATGGTATATCAATGCATGGTGTATATTAGTCAATATCTACCTAAATTAGCTGAAAATATGAATGTGCCTCGCATTTGGCATCTTGACTACATCAACAAATTTGAAGGGGAGGTCCTATTGGGGAAAGGTAAAATGAGGAGTGTGAAAGGTAATTATTAGATGTTGACGTAGATTTAATATATTACACATTTATTTTATCATACAGATTTTTTACATTTTTTATTCCTACATATTGAACTATATTAAATTATTCCTTTATTAACAATAGCTAATTAATGATATTAAATTATTATTTTATCATATAGTTGCTCGAGAGTGGGATGCTTTACATTTATACATTGCAAACAACCTTGATTGGATGGAGCATTGGATGGAATATACTGAAGAATAATTTGGTAGGTTATCATGGGAAGGGGTGAGTAAGATGATTAAAATAATGCATCATCATCGAGATCAATTTCCTGATCTTATGTCAACTAGGGAAGTTGATTTAGCCTTTGGTTTAAAAGATAAACATGCAAGTAAATTGTTTACCCACATTTTCCTAGTTGTTTCCCAATTTTTCAATGTATTTGGTTTGTTTAATTTTTGAAATATATATTTACTAAGTCCTATATGAGGTTTATTAATTGGAAATGTATTTTTTACTTGTTGCCCATGTTGCAGTTGAAACATCACACAACTATGTGGTGTAATGGTCGTAAATTTCGTATCAAAATATTGGATGATAAGATGAAAACCTCGGATTGTGGGATAACTGCAGTGTTTAAGGTCACCAACATTTCCTCTAGAAGTGATAGAAATCTGGAAGAAACTAAGAATAGGTACTATGGGTATTTGGAGGATATAATTGAGTTTGATTTTAATTCCTTTAAAATAGTTTTGTTTGAGGTGAAATGGTATAGGCTACGGATGCATGAACGTGATCCTGAAAGAACTGTTATTGAGCATGATAATGGATTTACCATGGTTAATACAAGGGCATTTGAATCTAGTACAAAACCTTATGTTCTTCCAAGTCAATGTGAGCAAGTATTTTACTCAACGGTACCTGGTAAAGCAGGTTGGTCATACGTTGTTAGATATGATCCAAGAGGAATACCAGTAAAGTATAATCATGTAGCTGAGGATGAAGATAATAACGAGGAAGAAGATCATGATTATGAAGATCAAGAGCAGGTGGTTGTAGTCGATCTGTGAGACGAAGAAGTTGAAGAAGTTGATCATCCAAATGTAGGAGACGACGATCTCATTGACGATATCGATAACTATATTAGGTAAAATGACGTTGATGATGATGTTGATATGAATGAGCCTTTCACCAATATTGATTATGAACTAGATCCTGATACAGATGTTGATATGGATGAAGAAGAAGATGATTGATATTTAATGGTTGAAAAGAAGAGGTATGTGTTTATATCTTTTATATGATCTTTATATGTTTTTATTTTGTATAATAGAGTATATGTTACATCTTCTTTATAATTTCAAATTAGGTATGGGGAAATTGAGAATGATGTGAGAGGGGGGGGGGGGGGNACCTTCACGTGGTTTCCCTTGTTTAGTAGAGAATGAACTATTGTCAAAACCAAGAGGAGTTATGCGTGACTACGCCAAATCATGTACTACTAAGCCAATGAATGACAACCATAATTTATTTTTTTGCCGTGTTCGAAAAAAATATGATCAATCCCAATCTTTTGTCAAAACAACACGCTGTTGCAAAACATGTCCAGAGCAAGGCATTAATTCGACAATATAATCCATTGTTCCAGTAATGGCCAACGTGGATGCCAAGTTCTTAGGTTTCATTGAAAAATATAAAAAAGCACCCTTTATGAGCATTTTCAATGCAAATCCGTCAAAATTGTAGATTTTAATTGCAGAAATCAGATTTAGCAATTTCAACAACATCTCATACCAACGATGTAGGTATGTCATCCTAGGGATTTACATTTTTACGTTTATATTTTTGTATAAGCCAATGAATGAAAACCATAATTTAAATTTTTGTCGTGTTTGAAAAAAATGTGATCAATCCCAATCTTTTGTCAAAGCAACGCGTTGTTGCAAAACCTGTCCAGAACAAGGCATTAATTCGACAATATAAGACATTGTTCTGTTAATGGCCAACGTTGATGTCAAGTTCTTAGGTTTCATTGAAAATAGAAAAAAAACACCCTTTATGAGCATTTTCAATGCAAATCCGTCGGAATTGCACATTTTAATTGCAGAAATCGGATTTAGCAATTTCAAAAACATCTCATACCAACGATGTAGGTATGTCATCCCAGGGATTTACATTTTTATGTTTATATTTTTGTATAATCCAATGAATGAGAACCATAGTTTAAATTTTTGTCGTGTTTGAAAAAAAATATGATCAATCCCAATCTTTTGTCAAAGCAACACGATGTTACAAAACCTATCCATAACAAGTCATTAATTTGACAATATAAGCCATTGTTCTGGTAATGGATAGCGTGGATGCCAGGTTCTTAGGTTTCATTGAAAAATATAAAAAATCACCCTTTATGAGCATTTTCAATGCAAATCCGTTGAAATTTCCGATTTTAATTGCAGTAATCGGATTTAGCAATTTCGAAAACATCTCATACCAATGATGTAGGTATGCCATCCCATGGATTTACATTTTAATGTTTATAATTTTGTATAAGCCAATGAATGACAACCATAATTTAAATTTTTGTTGTGTTCGAAAAAAATATGATCAATCCCAATCTTTTGTTAAAGCAACACGATGTTGCAAAACCTGTCCAGAGCAAAGCATTAATTCGACAATATAATCCATTGTTCCGGTAATGGCCGACGTGGATGCCAGGTTTTTAGGTTTCATTTAAAAATACAAAAAATCACCCTTTATGAGATTTTTCAATGCAAATCCGTCGAATCCCGTCGAAAATCATCCTAATCAACTAAAATTGTCGTGCAAAAGATGACATGGATAGACTATTTGTATGCATTGATGATATGGGAGGGTTTCCAGACTCAAACATCACTCTAGTTCAACAATGATATTGGTTTTCCTTGACGATATGTAGCTTGATTTTTCATATGGAGCTTCATTCTCATATATAATCTAGTTCAACAGTAACCTGATGGGAAACACTAACCTATGAATGGGGCCAATGTTGAAATTCTTTCAAAATGTTTCTATATGCACTGAAATTTGACATGGATAGATTGTTTGCATGCCTTAATGATATGGATGGCTTTCTAGACTCAAATATACATTACTAGGTGGAGGAACATGTGTATTGTCAATGAATTTTAAAAGGAACATCAAATAGACATTGTACTAGGTCTAGACATGGGCAATGGTGACCTGTGAATGGGGCCAACGTTGAACATTTTTCAAATTGTTTCTGTATGCACTGAAATTTTACATGGGTAGACTATTTTCATGCCTTAATGATATGGGAGGGTTTATGGACCAAAAGTTGACTCACACACCCACTTGTTTCCATCACCAATTCATCATGTAAACCATAAACCCTAATTTTCTCTCAAAGTACACAAATTGGTTGACGCAATTTTTAAGTTTTCATCAGTCTTTCTTCATTTTTCTTTCAGGTTCTACATTGTATATACAATGTATGTGTGTCATAGTTGTGATGCAAAATCTCTCTTTTCGTTCATTGTTTAATCAACACTATAAAAATGACTATGATGAATGGCCCATGCATCCCTAAGGAAATTTCTATGATCTTGTACCTTGTTGTTTGACCCTAGAGAATTCCTTGGAAGACCATGAGAACCATACTTCATGTTACAAATGCATTTGAAATGACCATTGTTATATCACATATTGCATTTGTGATTCCATAAATCCCTAGGCATGGACCATAAATCCCTCTTTTTCGTTGATTTATTATTCAACACCATAAAAATAATCCCTTGCAGTACTATATGTGGGGATGTGTGTATTGTCGAATGAAGTTTACAAGGAAATTGTACTAGGACTAGACACGAGAAACATTGACCTGTGAATGGGGCCAATGTTGAAATTTTTTCAAACTGTTTCTGTATGCACTGAAATTTGACATGGATAGACTATTCGCATGCCTTAACGATATGGGAGGGTTTCTGGACCCAAATTTGACTCACACACCCACTTGTTTCCATCATCAATTCATCATGTAAACCATAAACCCTAATTTTCTTTCAAAGTACACAAATTGGTTGACTCAAGTTTTAAGTTTTCATCAGTCTTTCTTCATTTTAATTTTTAAGTTTTATGTTTGTGTTTGTCACTAATGTGAGGTGCTCCATTCAAAAATTGGTTGTTTGCAATAATGATGTTTGTTGACATGGACATCTTTTGTATACCAAGTTTGATTGCAAACAATGCAATGATGAGTTGGTGTGTCCAACACCTATCTTTGATATTCTTTCTGAACGAGTGCATGGAAAATTCTTTCCAAACTTTGTGTTTTTATTATGAGATATCACTCTTTGGAATGCATTGAATTCTTTTGTGATACCTAAATGGTTTTAATTGTGAAGGAAATCACTTGCAAAAGATTTGTTCTTTGTGTTTTCAATCATCCAATGAGCATAATATTATTAGAAGCATGACCCCTTCTTTTCCTTTTCACAATTCCAAGCTCTTCTAGGCATTTTTATCCCTAAATGATGTCATTTCAAGTTAGAGAATTTTTTTTTGGGATATTCTCTATTTCTAATTATGATTTCCGTACAATTCATATTCATCTTGACTCAATGTGTTTTGTCTACTCTAGAAGAAAAACTGAGAACAACTTCAAGAGTGCCTCGTCCTCCTTGGGTTTATTTAAGTTAAATCCAATGGCTTGGACATGTCTAAAATGATTTTGGAATAAAACATAGATGTGGCCTCTTGTTTCACAAAGTTATTTTTAATAAAATTCTTAGTATGATGCACATTAAAATTTCTATGATCTACTCAATGATGGATTTCTCCTTATGAAAAAGGTAAAGAAGGGCTCACAACAATATTTGCTGCTACTTGTTTCAATAGTACACTATGGAAATGGGACTCATTTACTTATAACATAGTTTGAAAATCCAACTAGAAGAAGATGCTTCATTTGTTAACTCAATATGTAATCGGCTATTTTCCTGATTCAATTTGGTATCTTGGATTTATCTTTGAATCTAGATTAAAAACAATGTCTTCGTCTCTATGCATAGAAGTTATAATTACTTTCTTTGTATGGAAGGTCAATTCATTATTCTATCCACTATAAAATATTGGGCAATATCTCTCTAACACCAATCTTTAATGTCAAACCCCTTTATTATCATTTGCTCCTATATTTGTACCCATTGACCCTTAGGAAGAATAATTGATAGGCCAAGAATAATTAGTTACACATAATGTAATTGCTTACCTTCATGGAGTCATCAATAGGGTGTTTACAATGTCTATCAATGTAGTTTTCCCCCACATCCAGAAGGATAATCAATAAATAAGGTTCAATTACAAGAGATTGTAACTGCAAGGACCCAGGTGGAGTCATCGATTTGTCGGGTTTTAGTGTTCCCAATGAATGGATGCGCTGTTGTTGGCATGGAATGGGACAACACATGTACCTTCTTAATTTTCTTCCTTCACTTGATGTGGGCCTGGTCATTCCTAGCCTTGAATTGAAAGTTACCCCTAGTCTTAGGCATCACCCTTCATGACACTTGTCACCAAATTATTATATCACAAGGTTGGAGGCATATGGGCATTAGGATGAGGCTTTATAACCCTACAGTAACGAGAGACATTAATTGAACTTTGACTAGATTGAAAGGTGCATGCAATTGAAAATAATAACAACCCAAAACTAAAATGGATCAATACACAGACTGTCAATGAGAGGTGATATGGTGGTGTGTAGGAAGAGGCCTAACACCTTCAAAATGATCATTCTCCTCCAACTATCCACATATATGTATAATTCTAAATCCTCATCCCTCCTTGAGTCCAATGACCCCATGATTCTAGCATGGCCATGCTTGATGTGGAAGTTTACACATTTCAAATTATGGGATCATACATAAGATAATGTATCACCTTTAGTGGATCATATATATATATATGGAAAAAATCCAACTAGAAGAAGATGCTTCATTTGTTAACTCAAATCTTCCCTTCTTCTTAATCTTAGTCTCTACTTTCCATTATCAAACTACAAATAAATCCATTTGCAAAAGGTGCTCTTCAAGTGCTTATGTGATTATATAGCAGACTCTAACAATAGATCACAACTCCTCTTCCCTTTCCACAAAAGCTACACTTCTTAAGAAGTTTTGAATATCCCTTCACTCCATTGGTTGGTCACAAGAAACAAAAATATCGGTAGATCATTCCATGGTTGGCATTAGATTACATAATGCCATATCGTTTCTATAAGGGTGCCAATGGGATAACACAAAACTATAAACCCTAATTTGTTTTCCAATGGTGCTCATGTATCCACCATGAATAACTTAGAACTACTAAGTTCCAGAGGTATAGGAAAGAAGAAATCTTCAAACACCTATGGAATAGAGTTGAATCCACCAGTCCATAGGAACTCATTAGTAGCCACATATCTCTGACATCCGACATAGATCTAATTCCCATCCTAGCGGGGAAAAAAAGAGAGGCAATTTCCCATGTTGAAGATACAGTAAAAATTTCAAGGGAAGGTTCACTCCAAGCTTTCCAAGCCATATGTAGTGGGATTCACCTTGATCTTTAGAGGATAGAACCACACTCCCCTCATAATTTATAAGATACCCTACATAGGTCTCAATTTTACAAGGAGTCTTTGAGGAAAATCAAGCTCAAACAGATCGGGCTAAGATTCAATACTCCTCTCCCACTACATCCCACACCTCTAGGAAATTTGGATGAGGAAAAGGATAAGGAAGATTTGAAAGAAAATAGACAAAAATGTAGGGTACCATGTCAAAGGTGTCATTACTCAATTTGTGTCCTATGACCTTAGGGATGCTTGCAGGGAACAAAAATAATGGGACAAAAAAAGAGGCAGGGTAAATGACATAATGCACATGAGACATTTTTTATTGCACAAGGATGCACAAAACCTTTTGTTGGGGAGTGATGATGGGTCACCGAATAGTGGAAATTTGAGGCCCGTATTGTTATTAATATGCATTCTTGAGGTTATGCAAATCATTTTCTCAACTATATTTAATCACAAGGGGGATGTTCATCAACTTGCACTTGCATGGTTTCTTCTATCTTTGTCACATAGTTATGTTTTATTTCTGCAAAGTATATCATATTTTCATGTAGAGAATTCATGCAAGTTGTTATATACATTTTATTTTCTTCATGTCATTTCACTTTCAACTAATGCAATTTTGTTGTCAAAACAATTTCATTTATGTTATTATATCAAGTTAATTTTCTTTGTGGCATATTATTTCTATTCAAGTTAATTATGCAAATTCATTTTTTCGAACATTGTATTGCAACCTTCTAATTTAGGTTTAGTATCTTAACCTATCTCATGAATTATGAGCTGATCATTCATTGAAATGATTGATAGATTGAGTAGTCTTATGTATGTTTCCTCCTTCCTCTCTACAATAGTGGAAACCACTCTCATTAACCCCTTCTCCTCATGCTCTTTATTTGGAGTATAAGGAGTGTTGATCACCAACCTTTGAGGGTGAAGGAAAATTATATGAAAGGATGAGATTGGGCATCCTCCTTGATTTTAGATTATTTTTTTCATTCTTAGTGTTAGCATCACTTCACCCTTAGTGTAGATAGGAAACCCTAAATAGAGTTTTATAGTCAAGCTAAGGGACATGATGATGGAGAGGTTTTTAAGCCTATGATGCATGCACTTACCCACTACTTATATCTCTATTGAACCAACCCTGAAGTAGCCAACATAGTGACTCTATAACTTCCCATGTTTCTCTTAAGCAAGGGAGTAAAGGTCATGAGAAAAATTGTTGAAGGAAAGGGTCAACAATATTCAATCTAGACTTAGGATTCACATTCCTCATTAGGTTTATTAATCAAATTGTACTAGTGTAGTTGCACATAACAAAAAACATAACATATTAATTTAATTTAATTATATAATATATATTAATTATAACAAAAAAAAAACATATTAACACACACACACACACACATATACATTAATTAAATATAAATTAATTTTATAAAATATATTAATTAAAAAAACAAAACAAAACAAAAAAACATATATATA
>ML812988.1:80341-102875 GCA_009831015.1 Picea engelmannii | reverse complement strand
ATAAGGTAGTTTAGCCAAAATAATGGCCAAATTTTCTTTAACTCTTAAAGTGTCAAATTTAGGCTTCACCATAAACCTCTCCCAATATCATCCCTATACAATATTGTCTTGAATAAAAAGGTAACAAAGCCTCTTTCCATCATCTAAAACTTGAATACATACCCTTACTTACTCTTCCATAGTTTTTCCATCCAGTAATTCAAGGTTTCTTTCCCCATTTTATTGGTTAAATTTTTTTATTATCAACATTGTTTTTGCATACACTGGGTTGTTTTCATTTATACCTACTTAATCTATTTCCAAATCCATCCTCTCATTCCTTAAATTTACTATACTAGTCCTATTGTTTATCTTACTTTCCCTAATTTTATCAACTAAAGAGATGACCTTCCTCTATTTAGAGATTGTTTCCTCTATGCATTCATTATCATCTACTACATTTCCTAAATTTTGGGAATGGGATGCATCCCGTAATACCCCTACATACTCATTCAATAAATAACGAACATATCTTACCCCAAATAATCCAAGTGAATGAAGTGTAAGAGGGATTGAACTCACCTTGTGTTGCGTTTGGGTGCCCATCTTGCGAACTCGACTTGCGTTGCATTTGGGGGCCCATCTTGCCAACTCACCTTGCATTGCATTTGGGAGCCCATATTTCCAACTCGCCTTGAATTGCGTTCGGGTGCCCATATTGTCAACTCGCCTCTCGTTGCGTTTGGGTGCCCTGCCTTATTTTCACAATGACTCCTCTTGTGGGCGCTCGTCTTTCCAAGTATCCTTGGATTTGTGCGCCCAACTTTCTGACTCACCTTGCCTTTGCGTGCCTATATTGCCAACTTTCCCTTCCTTGCCTTCTGAAAACCCCAATTTTTTTCCCACATGAGTTGTGTCGCTGGCTCTTCGGGTTTTTTGGTCAGGCGCACATCTTGCGAAATAGTGTTGCCCTGCCTTTGCATGCACTTCTTTCTTCTTCATGTTTCCTCATGTGGTTGCCCATCTTGCCAACTCTCTTTTCCTAGCCTTTCGCCCCACCCTATTTACCAACTCCTCCTGCCTTGCATTTGGACTCCCGTAGTTGATGTGGGCTCTCCCTCTTGCCATGCCTCCGGGCGCCTATATTTCAACTCGCCTTGGTGTGCCGTAGAGAAACCCCATGTTTGCGTTGGCTTTGGGAAACCCCAAGTTTCTTCCCAGATGTGATTTGTGTCATTGGCTCCTAGATTTTGTTGGTTGGGCGCTCCTCTTGCTTACTTAGCTTGCCTTTGGGTTCCCTTATTGCCAACTTTCCTTGTGTTGCCTCTGGAAACCCCAAGTTTTCCTTGCATTTGGGAAACCCCAAGGGTTTTTCCCACCACACCTGTGCCGCTGGCTCTTTCGGTTTTGTTAGTTGGGTTCTCCTCTTGCCAACATGGATTGCCTTTGGGCGCTCCTCTTGCGAACTTTATGCAACTTTATGCAACATGCAACTTATGCAACAATGCAACTTATGCAACTATGCAACTATATGAAAGTTTATGCAACTATGGAACTTATGCAATTTATGCAACTTATGAAACTATACAATTTATGCAAATATGCAACTTATGCAACTTTATGCAACTATGCAACTTTATGCAACATGCAACTATGCAACTTTATGCAACTACGCAACTTTATGCAACTATGCAACTTTATGCAACATGCAACTTATGCAACTTTATGGAACTTATGCAACTTTATGCAACATGCAACTTTATGGAACATGAAACTTGTGCAACTAAATGCAACTTATGCAACTATGAAACTATATACAACTATATGCAACTTATGCAACTATATGCAACTAATGCAACTATATGCAACTATATGCAACTTTATGTGACTATATGCAACTATGTAACTTATGCAACTATATGCAACTTTATGCAACTATATGCAACTATATGAAACTTATGCAACTATGCAACTATATGCAACTTATGCAACTATATACAACTACATGCAACTATGCAACTATATGCAACTTATGAAACTATATGCAACTATATGCAACTATATGCAATTATATGAAACTATGCAACTATATGCAACTATAAAAGAGAAGACTCACGCCCCAAAGCATACCAAGATAACAATAGTGGGATGCCAAGTATGTTATGAATCAAGTAAACAAGGACCCCAATAAGTTTGTTACATACAATAGAATCAAGTATATTCTCCAAGCAAAACATGGGTTCCCTAAATATCTGCTCGCTAACTTATCTTCTCATTTTTTCGAGTGTTGGTACCACAAACTTATATTCGCACGATAACTTATCTTCTTGTTTTAATGAGTGTAGTTACCACCAAATAGGTATCTGTTGGATCTATCTTCCTCGAGTGATGATCAAGATATACTAAGAGAGGTTGACAGTGAGACGTGTTGTACTAGATCTACTGGTTCTCGATCAACTAGATCTGAAAAGGTAAGGAAAAGATTTTGTATATGCAAGTAATTTTTTATTACCAATGGAGGTTCATGTAATTATGATGCTGAGAGAATAGGTTACATTGAGTTTCCCTTGAGGTATAGACATCTAGTGAAATGATGGGAACCTAAGGAGCTACTTGAAGTGGACATAGATTTCTTCATCAGTGGGAGGATGTATCACATTGCTCATTCGTCCTTACATGGATTGGGGTTATTTTCCATGGATGGAATAAAGGTCAGCTATGGAACTGTAACTGAATTGATGGAGTATGTTACACCATTATACAAATACAATCATTGGTTGATGTTGGTCCGATATACACGAAGTATGCGGAGATACGGAGTTGCCGCAAATTATATACAACTAGTAGATAACAATCAAAATAAAGGGACACCTATGTATATTGATGGAAGGCCAAAAGATATAAAAACATTGTGGGCTTTATAAATAGTATACGACCAGTGGCAACAACTAAGAAACCAAATTGCATATTTGAGGGATGCGAATGAAATCGTATATTTGTATGTGCAACAAAAACAATAGTTCCAGGTGAAGAGTTGTTGACCGATTACAACTTAAATCGAATAGATGGAGGAGGTATGGCTATGGGGGTAAATATCTTACATACCATTCAAATCAACCTTTGATCAATCATTGTTATAATTTATCGCTGCAATATTTCAATTTTTTACAGAATATAATTCATTTTTCATTATTGATTTTATAATATTACTGCAATATTTCATTTTTTTAATGTTACAATTACTTTCATAACTCCTGTTGATTAGTTTATTGTGTCAACATATGTCCAGGGTGACTGTGAGAAATCACACGCTACATCTATCCAGGGTGACCATGGAAATGCACCCGCTGTGCCTCAGCAGGTAAATGTTAAATATAGTAACAACTTATGACTACAACAAATGAATTTCTGAAATTTCATTATTTATTTTCTGATATTACTGCAATATTTCATTTTTTTAATGTTACAGGTGAATTTCATAACTTTTGTTGATTGATTTATTGTGTCAACTTTTGTCCAGGGTGACTGTGGAAAATCACCCGCTATATCTGTTCAGAGTGACTGTGGAAATGCACCCGTTGTGCCTCAGCAGGTAAATGTTAAATATAGTAACAACTTATGACTACAACAACTAAATTTCTGAAATTTCATTATTTATTTTCTGATATTACTGCAATATTTCATTTTTTAATGTTACAGGTGAATTTCATAACTTTTGTTGATTGATTTATTGTGTCAACTTCTGTCCAGGGTGACTGTGGAAAATCACCCGCTACATATGTCCAGGGTGACCGTGGAAAGGCACCCACTGTGCATAAATGTTAAATATAGTAATAAATTATGACTATAATAACTAAATTTCTCAAATGTTAAAGTTCATCTCATTAATTTTATTCATCAATGTATTATGGCATGGTCAACGTGGGAAGGCACCCACTGAGGATCTTGATGAGGACGAAATATTTTATTCCACTAACCCAATAACAATTGTCATGAAGGCCTTGAATAAGGAAAACATAGAATATCTATGTTTGTTTCGCAAAAGACCCCTGACATAGGAGGACAGGGAAAGAATTGCAGAGCTACAAAATCTAATAACTAATTTTGGGGTAAGTGGCATCTTCACATATTTTTATCAGCTATGACAATTTCATATTCGTTTTTTTGTTTTATATTTTATATATGATCTGATAAAGTAAAGTTTTCCATTTGTAGGAGTTTTTAAACCATGTGCCCTGGGAACCTACCGATCCTACAACTGCTATAGGTAGCAGTGATGCTCCAATGCAACACAAAAGTCAACATAGAAAAGTACAAGTGAGGCTTTTTGACCCTCCTAAGTTTCCCATCGAATCCATTGATGAGCAAAATGATGTTGACCAGCATGATACGTCGAAGCATGATGAGCCAAAGCCTGAGACTCCACATGACTCCAGAGAGGAACGTACTGTAGATGGAGAGGAAGTTATTCTACATGGAGAAGAATGAATTAAAAGCACTGGATCACTAGATCTCACCTTTATGGTGGATGACACATGTGTTCCAGTCAAGATTCAGAAGATTGTAGGTATTTGTTAATTAATTGATTCATTTTTATCATGAAATTGAAATGGAAATTTGTTGAGATTATTATAAATTAATGGATAACATGTTTCTACAGGAAACAATGTTTTCTACAGAAACTTGAATGAAAAATCATTGGAGTTGTTTGGCCCCACCATTCGCACATGGTGGAATGACCAAGATAGAAAAACGAAAGATGAATTGATAGACCACATGGTAAACTTGTTTGGTAATATGTTCAACAAGAAAGTGGTTACAAAGTTAGCCGATGAGAATTTAAAATATACCAGGGCCCAATATAGGGATAAATTGCATTTATACCTAAAGCATGAGTGCCCTCCCATGGTTCCGGAGAAAGAGTGGAAGGCCCTGATAGAGGATGCAAAGGATAACTTGTTTAAAAAATAAGGAAGACATCCACGATCTGGTCAAGCAAGGCACAACACATGTCATATTATTAGTGAAAATGCTCGTTTATGTTTTTCTTTCTTGTTTTAAGTAACAATTCTGATATCTAATTGTTTTCAAAAATTCCATATATAGGATACCTGACACCTCCAAAGCAACCAAGGCTAGAATGGAAAATTACAGGCAAGGCCAGGGTGGCTATGGAAAACTAAAATCTCGAATCGTAAGAATTAAATGACTAACTGTGGTTAATATTTATTTAACAGTAGCGAACAAATATTTGTTTTTGATATTGGTAATTTTAATGGTGTTATGCATTGCAGTTAAATATGTTCGACATTGTTTCCACCAAGGAGTACCTAAATATTGGTTACAAGAAAGGTTTTAAAAGTGTGATTGAATATAGGAAAATCTTGGGGCATACTCCAATCTCCCCAACCACACAGGTAAATAAAATGAATAAGGAAATGATAGTAGAATGCTTGTAAATTCTATTCATATTTTATTATATCACCCTTAACTAAGTATTTATGTTTGTTTTCAAGCAATAGTGCAAACGCAACAGTGAATCTAGTGGTATTCAACATACACCATGTCATACAAGGGTGCACATGTCCAATGATAGTGGGGAGAAGAGTACCCATTCCGGTATGTATGCTTCAGAATTAGAAATATTTACTGTGATTGTAGATATTTATTTCTTGACTTATATATTATCTTCTTTAAACGGAAGAGCATGTAGCTCAGGAGGGTGAACTGCGAGAGGAACCAAGTGGACAAGGAATTAACGCACCAACTATCACAACTACACAGACATGTAAAGAGAAATAGTGTAATGTTAATCAAAATAATGAATTAGTTATTTCAATTATATTTCAACAAATCGATATGATCATTTTCGTTGTTGCAGTTCACACCCCTGCACAGATGCCTTGACACCCTTCTCAGCGACGTACCAGAAGTATGGTACATGAGCGCATGGAAACACAAACAATAGAAGGACAGGGTGCAAGAAATACAATGTCAAAGGATGATTATGATACCCCAATTGTCAATTTTTTTAATGTAAAAACACATAAATCAAAGAAAAAATAGATGTATAAATTCATGACGTGTATTTGGATGTTTATCGATGTTTCTAGTATGAAACATTGTTTATATTAATTACAACATTATGATTCAATGTTTATATGTTCATATGTTTTGATGACTATCCTAGTTATGCATGAATGTTTATATGTTTTCTATATAAACAAAAACATTTGTTGGGTATGGCGAATTGAGAGCGATGTCAGGGGGGGAGGGGCCATATGAGCTTCCACCTTCACGTGGTTAGCCCTGTTAAGTAGAGAATAACATATCCTCGAAACAAAGAGAATCTCATTAAGGTATGCGACCACTTAAGTTTTTTCTACAGTATTTTACATAACTAAATGCTTGTTTATTTGCTTATATATTATTTACTCATATAAAGAATTTGTCTTTTATGATTCATGGAGGTCTCAGTGATGGAAATGCATCTCGTGGACAACTCTTATCAAGTTGTATGGGATAATGGATCTGGCAAAAGGACAATGATAAGGTAAGGGGTTTGACGTGTTTTTTAAAGTAGGCTTTATACTAGTAAAAGTTCACAATCCTCTAGAAATGATAGAATTGCATTTTTGGTAGACAAGCATCAATTGTTTTAACAAAATATGAATCATAGACTGTGGGAAAAACTTTTTTTTTTGTATTCTTACATTGACCAATACAACTATAACAAGTTTTTAGTACAAAATCTTATCCACACACACACACACGTGCACACATATGTGAACCCTAAGTAAACAAATGAGAGAATAGAAAGTGAGAATGTGTACTGATAGGAGTGAATGAATATAATAATATGAATAATGGAGTGGAGAGTGCACTCTATCCTAGTTGAATGATACTTGCATCCACATGTCTCGTGCCATATTTTCAATCTCTCTCGTTTGATCATAAGGGTATCTATAGGGCCTTATGTTGGTAGAGATACTATATGGTGTAAGTTTAATGGCATGTTCAGATATCTCATGAAAAAGGAAACCTTGAGGGAATTTCCTAAAACACCATGTCATTCTTATTGAAGTTATGTTTATCTCTAAAGGAACATTTCCTACTTTAAGTTGGGATTTTATTCAATGAATATTAACAATAACTCCATTAACATGTTTTGATGAGCTTCTCCATTTTATGTGAGCTAATCATTTGAATGTGTAGAGCCTTTAGGCCATTAATTCCCCAAGGTTCATGGACATTGTACCCAATTATTTAAGACATTGAACCTCCAAAACCACCCTTTCAATAAAAATGGTGTAAATGGAAATTGATAATTTGTAATCTACTTAGTTTAATGTTGTGGCATTTTCCTCCATTTACAATCACCACTTGAAAGTTTATAAATTGGTGTGTAACACAATTCAGTCTGTATACCATATTTTTGTTAATGAAGGTGTGGGTACTACCTAAGTTGATAAGTACTATGACATTTTGGTTTTTGATATATCCTACAATTTTAACGGTTTTAGGCATGTCGATATCTTCCAAGGAATTCATCAATATGGTGAAATTTTTTTCTTCATTATTTAATGAGCACTCAAACTATTCTCACAGATCCTATTGAGGTTCCTCGTCATCCTTGTCATTATTCTTGAGGTGAATAGTATTTATTTGGAACATTTTTTCCACCAATACCATTTTTTATTACACACAAAGAAAAATCCCTTAGCTCGTATCTCTTCCATTGCCTTTATCATTATTATGGTGTGCTTATGCATTTTTGTGTTATTTAGAACATATCTATCATTACTTCAAGCCATGGATCCTATGAGATACTTATGTTTATATACATTATGAGATTCAATATAGCAAGCTAACTTGATGGATTTGACCATAATAGTTGGGACATATATTCTAATTTAAATGTTGGGTTACATCATTTAAGCCATGAAAGTAAAGGCCCTGTTAGAATCTAGATATGCACCTTTATTTTTTAGGCACTAGCTATTGCAAAAGTTGTAGATCCAAAGGTTTTTCTTCTATAAAATTGCATGAGAATGATGGGGTCCATTAAACATTGATTTTGTCGAGGTTTATGTTCATTAAAAGTTTAAGCTCTCTATTCTTCCTTACTTCTAAATTAAATGGATATGTGTTGGATGATAAAGGCATCATCACATAAACTTTTTGTTGAGAGTGAAATGACAGTATGGGTATGCACTCTTAAAGTATTCATGCTCTTGTCAAACCCATCTAGCATCCACGCAGATGATATTGAATATGGATGACCTAACCTATCTTCGTCAATAAGCCTAGCAAGTGTATGAACTAGCTAATTGTCTGAGGTTTGTGCCTATTGGTTGGATGTCATTTGGTCATGTACGAGATAGCTACTTGTCTGAGGTCTATACCTATTGGTTGGAAGGAAGTCAGATGCATATGAGTTACAACTCTAAGTCCCTTTTATATTACTAAGGCCTATTGTCATTTGTTAAGCCCAGTGTTCCAGCTACATACATACCATTGAAGGGAAAAATAACTTATTAAAATTCATATCTTATTTCTCCCTTTCATGTCATGAGTTTCTTATTGACTTGTTGGCTAGACAGACCAACAACAATCTTTTAAAGCTCAAAAGGGTCACAACTTGGAGCCTAAAAGGATCATCCAACAATCTCTTTCCATATGCCAAATCCTCAGTGCCAATCATATCAGATAAATATTCTTAGCCCTACAAACCCATAATGGATTTCACCCTTTGTAATATCCTAACTTCAAAAATCTTCCCACAAGCCCAACACCTTAACATAAATTGTATTTCGTATATTTCTTAGGTTCATATATATTAGAGGATTTCTATCTTTATGTTTCCCCCAAATTCCTTAATCATCCCACATACCTAACACTTAGTTCTTCATTAGATTTTATATTATTTTTAGGTCCATTAAGTTAGGAGGATTTGGTTCTCTATGCGCCCTAGTACAAAATCCACCTATATACTTGACTCATGACATTATATTTATTCCATATATTTTTGGGTCCATCAAGATAAATGAGGAAATTAAGCATTTAAACTCCCCATTCTCTCATTCCCCAAATTGTCAAGAGTCCTTACACATGGTTGAAGGGAATAATACGTGGTTTGTGTAAAGGGGAACATGTAAATGCTCCACATTATAGGGAATTTTAGTTTCAACAAGAATCAAATCCTTCTATGGGTACCTAGTACACAAGACAAATGGAGAAGAAATGAAATCTATTTTATTGATTGGCTTACTCATCATGATGCATTTGAATTGATATCCTTGGAGGGCGTATTCATTGTTTTTGCAGGACCTTGTTTGGTGGACATATTTGGAAGAACAAGCCTAGCTTGGGCTTCCTTGGGGTTTGAATCCCACAGGTTGAATAACAGGGCCCACACATCGGATGATGATGACATGCCTTTGGAGGCCTAAGAGACACCTTGGACGATCTCACCTATCCCCTACAATCCAAGCAACTTGCCTTTGGAGGCCAAAACGTCACCTTTGAGGGCTTGACATCACCCTCGGGCTAGGGTTTGTTGATGATTGAAGACACTTGGACTTTGGAGGCCTAGCGCACTCATATCCAACTCAATGGATTGAACTCTTGGAGGGATATGTGTGGCAATAGAAATAGAGAGTGGAGGAGTTAACTTGTTCAAGATTTCTTTTAATTCAAGCTTGCTCCCTTCATTTTATGCACCTTGATATAGAGTGGAGGAGTTAACTTGTTCCCTTAGCAAACTTTCTTTTAGTCTAAGAACCTATTGACCTAGAGTGGTGCACTACTTAAGTGTATAATCTTCAAGTTGATCACCCCAAATTCATTCCACTATTAGGAGGTAAGAGGGGTGTTCCACAACAACCCTGGTTCAATCGAGAGGACATTGCACATTAACAATACATTTGTCTTTCTAAGGCATTTTTTGTTGTTGTGTCTATCAACTATAATATTTTTCTATCCAATAGATAACCCATTGTCATAGTACACCATGCTCAATAAAAGACTCACAATATTTTTAGCTCATCCACTCTTTTGATTGCTTACCAGATTCACAATATTTTACTTGCAAGTTTTGTTGAGATTATGTAAGAAATTTTCCTATTCAACTTATGAGCATAAAACCCCAAGTATAAGAATGGATCAATGAATATGTTATCCTCTAAAAATATTCCCATGTCCAAAAAAGCATTCACAGACTTCTTCAAAGATAACTATGCTTTTTACCATGCATTTTAGAAGTATCATTTGTTGATAATCATGTATTGTTTTTCCTTGAGAAAGCATGTACTGCACATTCATCAATGTTGCATGGGGTTGACCATGTAGAGACCTTCCAATTACCATAAGAACAAGTAGTAACCCTTTGTGTTCTACTATTGCCTATAATGAAATTGTTTCTAATTTGTAGCATTTGATTTAATGAAGGAGCAAGTAACTCTTTGACTATGTTTTAATTTGATATTTTTGTAATGGATTTATGCTTAAATTCACAAAAGCATAAAATGGACATAACATTTGGCTCTCTCAAAAATGATAAGACAAACTAGCTCTTTGTTGTAGCTGTGTATGTGCATCTTCATTGTCTTGAAAATTAGGTCTATGTCATCCAATCTTGTCCCACAATGTCTCCAAAAGTCCCATTGAGCAAGGGTAACATGTTATTAACCTCTTGATACTGGTGATAAAGTTCGAAAATAATTGAATATCTAATTAACTTAATTTGTAGATTGTCTTTTTTTTGTTGAGTTTCAACAAGTAATGAAAATTGTCAAAAATAATGATAGTATTCATGTCCAAAAATATATTATGGCTCTACAACATCGGAGAATTAAATTGTAAGTAACAAATGCCTTTGAATTAAGCCATAAGTTCCATATGCCTTCTCACACTTTCCTAGGTTTATTGGCTTCTCAATGTCATGCTTCCCTAAGTATATCTCGCTTCAAGGTTCCTTCAATTTGCATTGTTTATAGTACGTTGTAACATGTGTTTTAGGAAAGACAAGCATTGATGACCTTACAGTGACACATTGTATCCATCCATATTTGCAAGGAAGATGACTCGAGAGAATTCTAATTGTGCTTCAACTTAACAAATCAACCGTTCACATGTCATAGTGTGTCAACAAATAGAAGTATCATGCTACTTCATCAAGGTTTCTTGAGCGTGTTGCTTAATAACTTTTAATGGTTTGAAATTTAGATATAGGTGAATTGTACTTTTCGTATTTATGCCTTTGTCTTATTACTAAATGACCATTACTTAGATTTTGAACCTTTTGGACATTGTTGCAACTCTCGCTCCAATACTAGCACAATCAAATTGGTTGATTGTAACATATATGGGTTCTACCTATGTTCCCATGTCTCAATAGCTTGATAAGAAAACATATATTAGGCCCATGAATTCTCTCCTAACCTTAGAATTATAGAAATAAGGGTTATATTTGATCAATAATTGTTCCTTTGCTTTGTAGGCCGACTGATCGACATAGCTTGAAACTAGCTATATTCAAGCTGCATGACCAAATTTGCCACGGTTCTTTGAATGGATGGCGAGAAAGTTGGTAGGTGTGAGAATTTGGAGTTGATATGATTCCACACCCACTTCAAAATTGACATGGAAAATTTGAATGGATGGCGAGAACGTTGGTAGGTGTGAGAATTTGGAGTTGAGATGCTTCCACAACGACTTCAAAATCAACATGGAAAATTGGGCATTGTTTAATTGTTCTACGAAATGTTTTTTTTGGCCAGAATCCGACGACACAAATCTTCACGAAATAAATATTTTTTGTTGTTTAAAGTCCATTTATGAATACATAAATGCAGAAACTTAATGATTCTCTCATTGATTCTCCAGTGATAGTTAAATACACAAAACTTGCTAATAATCTTGATATTGACTATTTAATGTTGGAAACTGAGATAACAGATTCCATCATATAGGACCATGTTTCAAAATCATAACCAAGATTTCCTTATCCACACAAAAGGATGTGACAAGAGATTTCTTAGAAAGCAGGGGAAAACTATCATTTTTTTTTTTAAACCTACAGAAGGCGTGGAAATAGTGACGATAAGATCGTCGCAAGTATGGCATCTGCATTGCAAGCTATTGATAGGTTTTTTTACTCTGCCATGCTTGTTCATCGCTACTTTTCACGCTTTAACCGTCGCAAGTATGACATCTGCTTCGGAAGTCAGTGGTGGGGTTTTACAAGTACACACTTTTTTCGTTGCTATTGCCACGATTTGTCCGTCGGAAAAAAATGTGCCTCTTTTTAAGATGGTGACATGTGGCAGTCTGATTTCGTCGTTGTTTACATGAAAAATGACTGGGTGGATATAGCGACGAAAGAAGTACCACGATTTATTTATTTTTACCTTCGTGGAAAGTGCGAGAGATATGTGTGGCAATAGCAACGAAAAACCATGGCAACTTTGGTCATATGTAGTAGTGTTCATGAAAAATAATAAGACAAAAATAGTGGAACAAAAGAGAATAGAAGACTTGAAATGTAACACATACTCATAAAGAGCATCTTGTCTATTAGCAATTCTAACCAAAGTACAAAGGTGAAAAACACAATAGACTAATTTAGAGTATGGAACTGATAATTAAAATATGCATAAAATAGTGAGAGCATATAATGAAATTAGCATGTAAAAATGTACTAAAGATAAAATTAAAGAATTAAAGAATTAACAAAAGCATGAATTAAAAACTAAATAAAGAAGCTCCAAGTAAATATTACGTTTAACACGAACTAACTAATTGGGAGATATTTCATATGAGACCCCAAATGTGCCCCAAATGTTGAAGTGTCACATCCTAACTAATATTTTCCTCTAATGCATGTGGAATGTTCCACCTTTGCAATATCATTATTAGACTCATTTGGAGAAATGATATGGTGCTTCAACTTTTCATCTTTTTGCTAATAGGTCTTGTTAACACATAAATTTGCAATAGCAAATTTGGTCATTTCGCAGCACCGACGAATCAATAGATTTCGTAGCGCATCTTGAGTGCATCTTCCTTCATTACCATTATTGCATTTATGAAAATGATGTCAGTCGATCTCATTGTTTTCAGCATCCATGTTTTAAAAGAAAATAATTGAGATTTGGTCATTAAAGTTGTCTAACTGTTTTATCAAATATTTGAATTCTACTCCTAGTTCGGACAGGCGCTACGGAATCTGCTGCAGATTGGCTAGTAGAGGGAAATTAGAGATGATAATGATTCATTTTTTAGGGTGATTAGTTTTTGAAAACTTGAATTTTTAAGGAAATATTACAATTTCACCTACTTGAGGCATCTACAATCTCATAATCCATCAACTAAGAATTTTTGTGTTTTTTAAGAGTTTTTGCATCACACAAAAAAACACAGAGATTTTGTAGCGCCAGGCACTACAGAATCGTCTACACAGACTGTTTTGTAGTTGCGCTACCAAAGGCACTAAAAAATAACCTATACAGACACAAAAAAGGTACTACGAAATCACCTAGCCAGACACAGAAAAGGCGCTACGGAATCTGCAGAGCAGTTTTATAAGACGACGCTACGAAATTTCCTATAGCGGTTACTGTTACAAATTTGATCATAAAACCAAAACGACGAAGTGGGTTTCTCTGAATTTGTTTGTGGAGGATGAAAATATCCCTATTGACGTGTTGACCAAATTTAAGCTTGACCCAATTTGGAATTTGAGAGAAACAATTAAAACACCAGTGCGCTGCGAAATGTGTTGCAATTTCTCTGTTTTGCATAACTGATTAGATATTCGTCTTGTTGGGAGGTTTCCACCTGTCAAGGAGGGTTCGAATGGATTCTGATGGATCATTTAGATGTCAAGGTACACCTGCACCTAAGTTTTAGATCCATTAAAGACCTCATACAGTGAGGTGGAAACAATTTATTAATGACTTCCAACAATTTCCTGAAAATTAGTAGTTTGTTGGATTTTTGTCTCTTTGACTGTTGCCACCTATCTCCAAGGCTTAGAATCCAATGAAAGAGATGGGATTCAAAATTCTAGTGATATTTGGATGCTATTTTCTATTTAAGAGAGGAGGGAGCTCTTGGAGAGAGGTTGGATTCATGATCCAAGAGAGGAGAGAGCTAGAGGAGCAGTTTAGTTGCTCAATTGTAAGCCTGCGTGCCTGTTGTAATTAGCATTTTTGCCATTAGAGATTCATGAGATTTGTTTATTAGAATTTTTGTTCTTTGTTATCATTTTATCTTTTCATCTTGCTCAAATGGAATTGCAGGAATTGAATATCAATGGTTGTTCATGAGGCAGGAGATTCATGAGCTGCAAATGATTTGTAGTAATTACCTCCTTTCATGATCTATGTTCTAGTTATCTTTTAAGTAATTTTTGTAGAGAGGATATTTGCTTGATGATTTTTTTTATTTTTTTTTTATACCTCCATCCATCAATTATATCTCTTTTGGTCTGGTATGAGCTTGGGTGCCTTTGATATATAGGATGTGTTGACTCCATGCCCAATGGAATGCTTCTGCTTACAATTTGTTTCCCTCTACCTTTCTTGCTCTTCCTTGTTGATCCACCCTTTTAAAATTGATTTAATTTTTTAGGCTCGAATGGTTGATGTAAAAGACCTTTTTAGTGATGTTAATGAAACCGAGGCTACTCTGGTTTTGATGTATCAGATCTGATGAAATCTTGTTTAATGGAAGTTAGCTTTTGTTTTTCCATCTTAATCTCTCTCACTCTGAAATTTTACTGTCATTGAAGAATTCAAATGATGTTTTGTAGTTGTATGCCAATGGATGTTTGATTGTTATACTGTTATAGCTTTCTCATAGTTTTGTTTGCTTGGATTTAAGAAGTTCTTGTATCTGAAGCATTTCTCTTCTTTGTCTACTGGCATAGCCTGAAGCTAGTGGTAGATTCACTTCATTTTCTTACTAAGTCTTCCTCCTATCCACACTAATCCTCAAAACCTTGACCTAAGTTAAAACAAGACCTCTTTTGTTGATGCACTTCATCCATAATTTCATGTGTTTTGACATTGTTGAACTGAGTTCTATCCATTTGACACCACATTTAAGACTTATCTCATAAACTTTTTAATGGGTACTAGGCTTATCCTCTAGCAATCCGAGGGTGATTCTCAGTGCTAACATTTTTGGATCTATTGTCGGGGATGAATTTGAGAAGATTGAAAATATCCCTGGGAAGAACAACATTGCATAACTCCAACTTTAGATGGTGACTGAAGTTGGACATCTTCAAGACTGCACATTCACCATGACAACTCCATTGTTCAAAATTTGTTGGTGACTCCACTGGAATGAGAAAAATTAAATGGTTATGGAGGCTATCCTGGCTAGGAAGTTTGCCCCACTCAATTTATCATCCATAGCTAGTTATCCACATCCTATGCCTCAAATTTATGAATGGCAAGATCTGTTGCCCATATTTTATGAAGGTGAGAATGACAACCATGTTGGGCATGTTCAAGAATTTCATTCTTTGATGCAGCAACTTGACATCCAACATCAATACATACGTATGAAGTTGTTTATGTACTCTCTTCAAGGATATTTCCGTATTTGGTATTAGTCTCTTGAAACTTCTAGCATTTATTCACTCAAAGAGTTTCATGCTGCTTTCAATATTCATTGTCAAAAGTTTTATTCCTCTGAGTTAATTTGTCATAGTTGTTGTGAGGAGTATAAAGACTATGTTTAGGATATAATTGGTTCTCATGAAGTTTTTGAGGATGAATAATATGCCTTGGATGAGGAATCAATTCTTTCTCTTCCCTGTTCATCTACATCAGATGAAAATTTTGTTTGATGCTCTTTTGAAGAAAATGCAGAGGATATTTTTGATCTTGAAACAAATGTCTTTAGCAACCTGACTTATGATGAATAAGTTGTTTCAAATACTAACCAAGAATAACCTATTTTTGATGACTATTCATATGAAGAAGATCTTATCCCTACATTACATTTTGTTGACTTAAGGAGAAACCAACCAATTTATGACAATTATGAACCAGATTTTGATGAGGATATGAAGGAATTTGAAGACCATAATATAGATCATTTTTCTTCATTCATTAAGGAACACCATTGTGAGGAAATCAACCATCCTGGATCTGCAGAAAACATCAAACAACCTATGACTAGTAGTGAAATTAGCCTGCAATCGTGTTCAGATTTTCATATAGATGAAAGTGGCAACCTCCATGGGAAAGAGAATATGTCGAGAATATTTGATCTTCAGTTGGAATAATATCAGGCCGAGTAACCTTTTATTGTCATAATTTCACTTCTTCTTCTTTTCAGGATCTGATTTCTATCTATATGGAGGAATTCATGGATTCAAGGTTTCAGTCTTAATTTCATGATAAATATGAAAATCAAACAAACAATCAAGTGTTGATTTTTGTTATAGTATTCATTTTACTGAAACGCATACAAATAGTTTGGCTTGTTAATCAATTTCTTGTATGGCTTCATTGGAAGCATGATTTTACCCGATCTAGAGGAATCATTTGGATAGAGTAGGATTAGGAAGAATAAATCTCGGTTCTCGAGCTGCTTGTTTGCAGTGATTTGGTTTTCAGTATGTTATATTTTCAGTTTCAAATAAAGAGAAAAGGCACTCTCAGGCATACAGATTTTCTAGAAAATGATGAATATGGATAAGGCCATTGGTCTACAAGTTCTTGGCATCTCACACGAAGAATTCCATCCCCCATGGAGCCAATTGTTAACACAGAAATTTGTAGTAGCAAATTTGGTCATTTCGCAGCACCGGTGAATCAGGAGATTTCGTAGTGCATCTTCGCTCATTACCATTATTTAATTTATGAAACTAGTGTCAGTCGATCTCATTGTTATCAACATCCATGTTTTAAAAGGAAATAATTGATATTTGGTTATTAAAGTTGTCTAAATATTTTATCAAAGATTTGAATTCTACTCCTAGTTCGGACAAGCACTGTAGAATCTGTTGTAGATTGGCTGGCAGAGGGAAATTGGAGATGATGATGATCCATTTTTTATGGTGATTAGTTTTTGAAAAATTGAAGTGTTAAGGAAATATTCTAATTGCACCCAATTGAGGCATCTACAATCTCATAATCCATCAACTAAGATTTTTTTTGTTTTTGAAGAGTTGTTGCATCACATAGAAAAACACAAAGATTTCGTAGCACCTAGCGCTATGGAATCGTCTACAAAAAATGTTCTGTAGTTGCGCTACCAAAGGCGCTACATAATCACCTAGCCATAAAAAGAAAAGGTGTTACAGAATCACCTAGCTAGACACAGAAAAGGCGCTACGAAATCTGCAGAGCGGTTTTATAGGAGGGCGCTACAGAATTTCTTGTAGCGGTTACTGTTACAAATTTGATCATAAAAGAAAAACGACGAAGTGGGTTTCTCTGAATTTTTTTTGGAGGACGATGATATCCCTATTGAGTTTTTGACCAAATTTCAGCTTGACACAAATTGGAATTTGAGAGAAACAATTAAAACACCAATGCATTGGGAAATGTGTTGCAATTTCTCTGTTTTTCATAGATTATTAGATATTCACCTTGTTGGGAGTTTTCCACCTGTCAAGGAGGGAATGAATGGATTCTCATGGATCATTTAGATGTCAAGGAACACCTACACCTAAGTTTTATATCCATTAAATACCTCATGTAGTGAGGTGGAAACAATTTATTAATGACTTCCAACAATTTCCTGAAAATTATAAATTTGTTGATTTTTTGTGTCTTTAACTGTTGCCACCTATATCCAAGGCTTAGAAACCAATGAAATAGATGGTATTTGACATCCTAAGGATATTTTGATGCTATTTTATATTTAAGAGAGGAGGGAGCTCTAGGAGAGAGGTTGGATTCATGATCCAAGAGAGGAGAGTGTTAGAGGAGAAGTTTAGTTGCTCAATTGTAAGCTTGAGGGCCTGTTGTAATTAGAATTTCTGCCATTAGAGATTCATGAGAGTTGTTTATCAGACTTTGTGTTCCATGTTATCATTTTATCTTGTCGTATTGCTTGAATGGAATTGTAGGCATTGAATATCAATGGTTGTTCATGAGGCAGGAGATTCTAGAGCTGCAAATGATTTGTAGTAATTGCCTCCTTTCATGATCTTTGTTCTAGTTATCTTTTAAGTCATTTTTGCAGAGAGGATATTTGCTTGATGATATTCTTCTTTTTGTTATCTTTATTATACCTCCATCCATCAATTATATCCCTTTTGTTCTGGTATGAACTTGAGTGCCTTTGATCTGTAAGATGTGTTGACTCCATGCCCAATGGAATGCTTCTGCTGACAGTTTGTTGCCCTCTACCTTTCTTGCTCTTCCTTGTTGATCCACCCATTGTAAATTGATTTAATTTTTCAGGCTCGAATGGTTGATGTAAAAGACCTTTTTAGTGATGTTATTGAAACATAGCCTACTCTGGTTTTGATGTATCAGATCTGATGAAATCTTGTTTAATGGAAGTTAGCTTTCTTTTTGCCATCTTAATCTCTCTCACTCTGAAATTTTACTGTCATTGAAGGATTCAAATGATGTTTTGTAGCTGTATGAAAATGAATGTTTGATTGCTATACTATTATAACTTTCTCATAGTTTTGTTTGCTTGGATTTAAGAAGTTCTTGTATCTGAAGCATTTCTCTTCTTTGTCTACTGGCATAGCCTGAAGATAGTGGTAGATTCACTTCATTTTCTTAATAAGTCTTCCTTCTATCCACACTAATCCTCAAAACCTCAAACTAAGTTAAAAAAAGACCTCTTTTGATGATGCACTTCATCCAGAATTTCCCGTGTTTTGACATTGCTGAACCAAGTTCTGTCCATTTGACACCACATTTAAGACTTATCTCATAAAAATTTTAATGGGTACTCGACTTATCCTCTAGCAGTCCGAGGGTGATTCTCAATGCTAACAGGTCTTACAATATCCCTAGGGTTGTTGTGCATGTCAATTTGGTATGAACAATAGGCATGGGCTATTGTTCAAGCCAATTACATCAGGTCTAGGGCCATTGTGCATGGAAAAATACCTAAGGCTATTGTTCATGCCAATTACAGCAGGCCTAGGGCTCTAGTGCTTGCTAAATTTGGCATGCACAATAGCCATAAGCCTGTTGTGCATGCCAAATTGGCATGCACAACAAGCCTTGGGAGGTTGTGCATGTTAATTTTTCATGCACAACAACCATAGGCCTATTGTTCATGCCAAATCCACATGCACAAAAGGACTATGACTATTGTGCATGCCAAAATTAGCATGCACGATAACCATAGGCCTGTTGTGCATGTCAACTTGGCATGCAAAACTGGCCAAGGCCTACAATGCATGCCAAATTGGCATCCACAGTAGCTCTGATGTCCATGCCAATTAGCATGCACAATAGGCCTTGGGCTATTTTGCATGCTTATTTGGCATGCACATCAGGCCTATGGCTATTATGCATTCCAAATTGGCATGCACAACTGCCCAATGCCTGTTGTGCATGCACAACAACCATAGGCCTGATGTGCATGCCAAATTGGCATGCACAACATGTCTTGGGATATTGTGCATGACAATTTGGCATGCACAACAGGCCTATGGCTGCTTTGCATGCCAAATTGGTATGCACAACAAGCCTTGGGAAAATGGTATGGAAAATGGTATGACCAAGGATTTTCATGGGTAATTTTGGATCACATCTCTATGTTCTTATGGTTTTATTTGGCACAATCCTTCCAGATGGTTTCCATTTTCTAAGAGGAAAGTATTGCTTCAAATGAATGCTATAAGTAAACCCTTTTCCCATCACTAAAATATTGATTTCAAGGGAACATAAATCCCCAACAATGATGTTAATTCCTTTAACATTTTCATATTTTATTAATTCTCTCCCCCCCCCCCTAGTTTCCCTCCATAGAAGGGCTTGAAGGTATTGTTTCCTCATATTATATCTTTACTCATAGACTTTTTTATTGGTTTGTTATTAGATGCAAGATATGATTCTTCTCTTTCTAAGTTTCTGGTGCTAGTCACATCTTAAGTTGATTGTTTCTTTGACTATGATAGTGATTGAGTCTTGAAAATAGGCTCATTCTATTTGTTAGATTGGATAATATATTCCTTGATCTGAGTTATTACCTATCACTTAGTAGCTTCTTGTTTCCATATTCTCCATTGGCGTGGTTGGAAGATCATCATGAATTACATATTCAGGGATCACCAGGGTCAAAATAGCTTTGTGCACTATCTTCGTTATGTGTTTCAGTATGTTCTGGGTCTCCTTGAATGCACCTATGCTCCATGTTCTAAAGACCATTTAATTGTTATCAAATGTTTCGTATGACAAACCATCATCACAGGGGATACAAGAACCGGAATGAATATCAATTTTTGGCTAATCTAATGTATGGAAAACACACGATATATAAATATAAAAATCCAACAGAAAGTTAAAAGTATTATAATTTCAAATTTAAAATGAAACTAACCTAGGTCCAGTAGCAGACAACATCAAGAACTGTCAAAACTTATTTCCCTTTGAGATATAACTATGATGTGATTGAATGGTTTTTTGTATGTACACACATGTGTATAAGAACAACCACAATGCCATTTTTTAGTTTGAGAGGTTATGGTGGATGTACATGGTCCTCTCTTTCAGATATTTTTGATATAATAATATAAAAAAAGGCCTCAAAAATATTGTTACTTGCAAATTGAACTTGACACTGAACTAGGAATGTAGCATAAGGAAGGGAATAACTTGTAACTGTAGATATCTTCATTATTTTCCTTGGGAGTTTCATGCTTGGGTATAAGATGGACAATTACAACCATAATTAAAAGATATTTTGTAACATATCCATAAACTAAAAGCCAAATTTTCATTGCTAAGCATAAAACCATTTAAAATATGTTGCGCAACTTCAATGGAGGAATATTTCCACAATATTGATAACACATATTTACAATCTAATCCGAATCATGATGCTAATGAATAAATATGCTAACTCCATTTTAAATTTGTTATTTGAAAACATGATTACAATTTTGTCTTATATAATGCCTTATCTCCCAGAGGAAATTTAACAGTCTTCCATGCAAAGATTAGAAATCTGATGGGATAATCTGATGAGGTTATCATTCAATAAAAGTTGTGATTGTCCAAAATTGTTCATTTCTCAAAGACATGGTCCTCATAAAATAGATATTTTACAACTTGTAGGATGTGTTCAAGACTATAATGAGAAAGCTCTAAGTCTCACTGAAATATGTAAACTTCCAAGTCCCCTTGAATAAAATCAACAAGTAAACAATTTTCCAAATAAGCACTTGACAAGTAATATTTGGGACCATGATCACTAACTTGTGCACAAACAAACCTGAGGTATTTGATCAATCCATGCACTTTGATTTCTCTAGATTCCATGGCACACACATTCATGTAGGGTCTTGTGATCTGAAGCCCTAGTTGGTTCATTACTTTTAGGGACATTACATTGTTTGATTCCCCCAAGGCAATTATACAATTATGCAACAACATACCATTAATAAAGAAAGTAACATAAAAGGGTGAGTGGCTACCATTTCTTCCTCCCTGAGTCATGCCTTGGAACACCATGGGGTTGTCTTTGTCAACAATAGCTTCTTAAATACCCAAGAACTTATTAACTTCTTCCTTTTGGGAAGGAATTTCCATTAGTTCCATACAAGGTACGTTAATTTTTACTTTTGACTATTCATGAGCTAAATCTAACCCCGATAATCCATCACCCTGTGTACCTTTGCTTGGTTGTAATGGATGATTTTTAGCATGCCTTGGTGCTATTTTTCTACCTTTTTTTACCATATTGCTAGTGCAAATAAATATATTTCTTTCCACACTTTTTTGATCCAAACATCTGCGGTTGAACCTTGTTGATTTCTTATTTTGATTGCTAATTTCTGCAGTTGTAAGTCTTCACCAATTTCTCCATGATAGCCATTATCTACAAAAGTATACTTATATATATTCAAACCCACAAATTTTGTGGGATCCATTTGAAATATGAATAGCTTATGTTTAAGAAGGAATGACATCCTTGAAGAGATGCATAGTTTTTCTTAGGGAAGGATCTTTGCATACAAAACCTAGATTAACTCTGGACATTTCAATCGAATCAAGGTGAATGGAAGGCATCAATCCATCAACCAAATCTCACAGGAAAAAAAACCCATTGAGTTTCACATAAATGATAAAATATTACCTACAACACACCCACTGTAACTTCCTCTTGTTTCTCTCACGATCTCCTCTCTTAGAATACAATATTCTCAATGATACATAGCCACAATACATTTCCCTCATAAAAGACTATTTCCTTCTAGGGAAAAAAACCCTAACATAAATTCTATCGTCAGATCTGCGACCTTTTAATGAACGGTCCATATTTACTATGAAATTACAATATACATTTACAAGGCAATTTTTCCTTCGAGGGATTCACCCCTGAACCCTCACCG
>ML812988.1:53701-75525 GCA_009831015.1 Picea engelmannii | reverse complement strand
CCTTGTCCCTCCAAAGTGACTTTCATTTTATTAATATTTAATTAATTAATTAAATCACTTTAATTAATTAATTAACCTTTTTACCTCTGAAAATATCCTTATCTCTCCTTGTGGCTTCCCTGGACACTGAAAGTCACTTCTAGCCATCCCATCCTGTAGTGCTACTCCTCCCGATTCCAATGAGCTATTACATTGAGAGGTTCCTCCAAGTAATGTGCCCAAAATGCCCTCTTCAGTGATTTTAATTAACTTATAGCTCAAAATAGTCAAAATCATGGAAATCGTCGGAATGGAATGAAACCAAAGCCAACCTGTGCGGAATGGATCATGATGATGGAATATGATGATAAATTCTAACTGGACCCCACAATGCCTCTCAAATACCCCTGTATTCGCTATAACATCCATCTGTCTACTCTGGTCATCATAAGTCTTTGCCCTGTGATGATGTCCCAAAGTGGGGACATTACAGACTTAATTTGATTTGAGGGTGGTTTGACTGTGAAAACCCAAACATTTTCATTTCCCTTTGGAAATCATGGGCATAATGCCACATGATTTACAACAAGATTCTCTTGAGGTCAGATCTGAATCACTGTATGATTCCAATGAGATATGCTGCAAATTCTTGTGATAACACCTCCCCTGGACAAAATCCTATTTACCCATATAGCAATTCTCGACTCAATTTTCTATATAATCCATCCCCATTCCTTCTTAAGATAACAATATAACTTTAAAAATAATTCTATATACTTAAATCCTTCATCCAAATATCTCTTATGGGTAGGAAGAATTGGAGAAAGGGAGGAAATCTTGTCTTCAGAGTAGTTATGAAAACTAGAGCATGATTTCTCCAAATTGACCACCATACCTGTCACAAAGCAATACAAGTCTAGGATATTTTTTCAGGAGACCAATTCTCTATGAGATCCTTGAACACAGTAGAAACTATCATCTACAAAAAGTAGATGGGATACTGATTCCCTTTTCAAAAGTTTGATACCTCTTAAGCCCCTAGATCTCCTTGATTCCATCATCATTCTGCTTAAGGTTTCTGATATGATTTAAAAAAGGAATGGTGAAAAGGGGAATCCTTATATAAGCCTACATGAGGATTTGAATACTTGCGACGATGATCCATTAATAAGAAATTCAAAAGAGGCACTCTCAAGAAAACCCATATTCCAATTGACCGAGGGAAATTTCATACCAATCTGAATGAGGACTAGGTGAAAAAAATTCGCATTTACCCTGTCATATTCTTTAGGAAGGTCCATATTGATGAGGAATGACTTCATATTCTTTTGCTTGACAGAGTGGAAGGCTTCTTGTGCTATTGCAATTGCATCATGAATTTTAACCCAATTCTTTAAAAGCATAGATTTTAACATATTTTCTATGACCTTTTTGATTAATTTTATAGACCATATTACAATAGGAGATGGGTCTAAAGTCTCCAAGGGAATATCCACCATGTTCCTTTGGGATTAGACATAGAAATGTTGTGTTAAAATACTATATTATCTTTCCATTCTTTTTGGTTTCCCTTACAATTAGGATAAGATCTTCCTTTAAAATTGAGTCATAGAAGAACTTGAAAAATTCCACTTTGAAATAATCAGGGCCTAGACTTTTGTCGCTCTGCATAGAAAATATATTACAATGAACCTCTTCCTATGAGACCTCCTTTTCCAACATCTGATTCATTTCTTTTGAAAAAATAAGGGTCAACTTGGAGAAAACTTCGAAAATATCCTGAATGGGACACCCTACACGAGTTGTAAAGAGATTCTCGAAGCCTCTAGCCCCTACTTCCACCTTCTCTTGGAATGTGCTTATTTCTCATCCCTCTTCATATTTGATGGAACAAATAGAGTTAATATTCCTTTTGAAATTTGTGAACTGGTGGAAGTATTTAATATTGTTGTCTTTGGCTTCCATCCATAAATCCCTACTCTTAAGGTGCCATATATGTTCTTCTTTAAGCAACAACTCATTATGTCTAGCTTCAAGGTATTTTAATTCCTCAAAGTGCTTAGGGGGCCTTCATCGATGGATGCATAATTTTTTTCCATCTTTTATTCCGCTTCCCTAATCTTGTTTTGCCTTCGGGCCTTCAACTTCGAGACAAATTGAATTATTGCCTCTTTTCTCTATTACAATTTGTTGTAAATTGGGCCATTAGAAGCATGAGGTCTAAGGGTCTTAATTTCGTCCATTAGGAAATAACCACCTTTTTAAAATCTTCTTCTTCGAGCCAGACATGGTTTATTTTTAGGGAGGTCGTGTGTGCTTCCCTTCCGGATTTTCACTGAAGAGTTATGGGTCTATGGTCAAATACATCATCTTCCCCCACAATGGATTTTAAAAGGATCCCTTTCTCCATAAAAACTTCTAAAACTAAGAACCTATCCAATCTTTTGGCCACTGATTCTTTTCCGGTTCGGAAATTTCTCCAAGTTGGTGATAACTTGACTATCTCAACATCTATCAGTTGCATTTTTTCCATAAGGTAGAGAAAGAAACATTTAAATTTTCCCTCCTTTTGGTTTTCTCCCCAAACTTCTCAAAGGGACATTGTGAAGTTCAAGTCACCCTTGATAATTAGAAATCTTTCACTGAAAGCTCCTAATGAGATTAAGCCTTCCCAATAGGGAATCCTTTCAGTGTAGGGTCCATAAACATTGACCACTATAAAATCGAAATCATTGTCTTATATCTTAATTTTGTAGAAACAAATGTCAAGAAAGAAGAGGAGGAAATATCTTTGAAATCAGGGATCCATCTAGAAAATAATCCTCCTGACTGACCATCCACATCTAAGGAACATAACGACCACCCCATAAGACAAGTGGAGAAGGATTCTCTCTCTTTCTCTAATGAGCACATTGTCTCTTGTATTAGAATTATGTTTTGTTTGAGGCTTATCAAAAGTCTCTTGATGGAAAGATTTTTTCAGGAGTCGCCCAACCCCTCTTGTGTTGAGGGAGAGGATCATCATCTGGGCGAGGGTTTTAGGGTGCTCCCCACTATAAGGTCCCTAGTTATGGAAGCTTGCTTCCCTTTTTTTATTTCTGATACAAATTTTTCCTACGATTTAAGGAAATGTGACTTGTGGCTGAAGGGATTAGTTAGGGGGGATCCAATGCCAAATATCTCTTAGAAGGAGGGCCTCCTTTGGGTCTAACTTTGGGAAAAATAACATATTTAGAGCCCCGAGAAGACAGGGGAGAGGGGATAAAGGGGCGGTGATCTTTTGAGGAAGAGAGAACCAAAGGGATAACTTCCAAAGAGGGGGGAGGGGGAGGTTGGGTCGAGGTTAACTCTTGGGGAGGATAAGGGAGAGGGGAAACCATAAGTGGAGAAGGGGGCTCGATCTCAGAACCTGGATCCACTTTAAGGTCGCCAAGGGATTAGAAGTCTCAACAGGAATATATTGAGGGCCTGTAGGAAGGACGGGGGAAATTGAAGCCACATGGGGAGACCAAGTAGAATGCGGGGGTATATTAACTAAAGGAAAAGAATCAAGAGAAAGAGAAGGGAGAAGGGAAGAAATATCAGTAGATGAGAGATCGAGAGGCTGGGAAGCCTTCTTGAGCAACTGGTCCTATAAATCCAAGATCTCGTCTAGGATTCCATTGCTGATGACCACCTCTGTGGATTTTCCTTCTACTGAAAACACATCTGATAATGAATTCTGTTGAATTATCGATTTTGGTCTCCAAATTTTGAGGTGATGCTGATAAAGAGGGGAAACTTTCACACATTTTTCTTTTACGTGTGCAATTTCATGTCATTCGTGGCACCGAAAGGGAAGCTTCTAGTAGTCCACCTTATGGTGCCACGCCATATCTCCATGATCAATGTTGATGTTTCTCACTAGGCCTTCCCTAGTGTCAACCTCAATTTGTATCCAGGCCCAACACATGTCCTTTTCTGAAGCCCGATTTGGTTCCATCCCTATGAAAGTCCCTAGATGGTTTTCAATGGCTTCATGAGCTTCCCTCAACCAAACAATTAAAGGTGGATCTGTAAGGATCTCCCAAACCTTCCTCAAATTCAGTGGTTCCCTAAAAGGATCGAAATATACTAACCACAACTTCAAGATTAGACTTGAGGTCCCCCACAACCATTTCTTGTCGATAATTAAACTGCATTCTTGCTTAGACTGAAAAGTGAAACTATTCCAACCTCTCACTGGTAAATGTGATTCTGGAGAATATCCAATCACTGGGTTCCAATTGATCTCCATATAATTAGAAAGAGCTACATCCCCTATTTTTTTTCAACTGAAGTGGTCTACTAGTTTAACCTCCATGACCTTGCATACATTTGTGACAGATATATCTTGGAAATATACCATGCGAATGCCTCCTTTTTGTTTTCCCAAATGCACCTCTACGATTTGGGACAATGAATTACATGATACTCCTGGCCAGGACTCGATTGCTTGGATTTATTATATTTCTCCTTTTCTAACTTTGAATTAGGTAGCCACTCTTATTTGTGATTGTCACCAAAGGTTGTCTCACTCAGTAATGAGGTAGTAGTGTTTTTATTCTGGACGACTTCATAATTACCCTATGTTCCCTCCTTCATGCTAAAATATTCGGCTCTCTTGGACCCCCTTCTCACATAGGTGACATAACTTTCCTTCGATCCTTCTGACATATCTCGTAATGGGATAAAATCTATACCTGCCTATTTCCGAATTTCAATAAATTCTTCTTGGGCATGAAAATCCTTTCCCACAACTGGGCTGAGGTCATAGTCGATCTCATCATCCAGACTTATCTCCACTGTCACCTTCCTAGAAATAGGCTCTTATTTCCACCCTCCATTTTTCGCTCGCCTAGGGTGTCTTGCAATACTCCGGTACACAAGGATGACAGGACAAGGGATTGGGGAGCTTGGAAATGATACCGAGACAGATGTGGGACGTGAAAAGGGATTTTGGGGATCATAAATAGAATCTGGGAAGAGGGTTAGTGGAAGGGTCTGCAACCCTTCGCACCTGGGCATATGATAGAAACATCTGAGTACTCGAGCCACCACCATTTTTATTTCTAATATATTTTATAAAGTTCTTATTTTTTAATTAAAAAATATATTTCTTTTAATTTAATTTTTTAATTTTTAGTTTTATTTTATTAATTTCTTATTTTTTTTTAATAGAAGTAGTATGTATTTTTTTGCCCAAAATAAAAATGAACATATTATTTGTAGCACTACATTTCGATTTGGAGGATGATTTTGAGGTTTCAATTCACAACATTACTATTTGTCAATGCCATAGTTTCAAATAACTTATAATGTTAACCCTGTTAAAAATAGGGTGCTACCAGTAGAATTAGTGTTCGTTTCAAAGGTCGATTTTAAGGTTTTTGTTCAAAAGGATGTTGGTTGAAAAGATAGCCACGTCTTGTCAGGGGTGTGGTAAGGAGCATCTTTTGAATCCTTTGCCCTTCTTTACTAAAGACTCTCTAGGCTCAAGGAATTTCCTTAGAATTCCAGGTTGGGAGGTCCTTCTGGTGTACCATATCTACCATGTCTGTGGTAAACCTATGGCTTTTTCCACTATATCCTTGGTGACTTCTACCTAAACACCTGCTATAGTGGAGTGTTTGGCTCTGAAATTCAAAGCGAGTTCCAAAACTACTTTGTCGTCATACCCCTGCAGGCATTAAACATATTTCATCCAACCAACCTGGTGACAATTTTCTCTAATGTGGTCATAAGCCTCAAGTAACAATGCTTCTGTAGGTTCCCTGCGTATTAATGTGCCCCCAATGGTTCCTCCTTTCTGCTAACTTTGATTTCTTTTGATTGCATGGGAAATCATTTTTAATTGGGTGGGGAATTTCAAATTGCGTCAATAATGGTGGCAGATATGGCAATGAGAGTGCAAGGTCACATATATGGAAATGATGGTGTAAGGTGGTGGTTATAGTGGAATAATAATATAACACATGTCATTAAAAACTATTCATCAAAGATTCTTATTCAAACTAGTACCTGTCTCTTCTTACCTCAAGTGGTTGTACACGCATGGTGTTGATAGAGTTGTAGTTGTCCAAACAAAGTCACATCAATGGGATTAGCCATAATTTCAGCATCGACGTTGCTTATTCTGTCCACCGGAAGTGTAGTAACAACGATGTGCATAAAGTGAAATCTCCAAGAAGAGTCCCAACAACGTGAGTTTCGACGACAAAATTGAAGCACTGAGAGTTGTAGCCTCATTGGTGTAGACGAGAATCACAACATTGTTGGTGTGGGAGAGAGGTGTTGATGACATTTGCAGAAATAAAATAAATCTGCAAGCAGAGTTGCAGCAACGGAGCTGCAACAACATAAATGAGAGAGGAGAGAGAGTGCACAATGAAGCAGAGTTGCAAGTGGTGTTTCAACAACATGAGTTGCATCAAATGGAGTTGCAACAATAGGGATTGTAGTAAAGGTTGTTGTGGCAAAGGGAGTTGCAACAATAGGAGTGGAAACAACAGAAGTTGCAACAAATAGAGTTGTAGCAACAATAAATTGTCTCCAAGGGAGTTGCAGCAAAGGAGTTTGTGACAAAGGGAGTTGTAGAAAAAGAATTTGCAGCAATAAGAACTACAACAACGTTATTGTCCCCTACATATCCTGCATTTTGTTAGAGAAGAAGATAAAGTTTTATTAAAATTTGATGAGAAGGATCCTGACATAACCATCATGAAACCGTGAAGTTCCCTTCTTGTTTTTTTTAAGAAGAAAAAAAAAATATCTAGCAAGGATTTGTTCTTCCTAAATGAGTTCCATATCACTATCGGGCCATCCATTTGAAATCCTCTTCAATAAATATTCATTTGATATGGGTCAATGATATAAGCAAAGTCTATGTCCATTATCCATTAGAGGAATTATATCTTTATATATGGTCTGTAGTGTGATGGTTCCACTATCATACAATGTATCAATCTCATGTGGACCGAGCCATCTAGTGCAAAATTTTCCCCTGAAATCCTTGAACCTAGAATCAAACAGTAATTCCCAATCTCTAGCTTTGAACTTATTTTTCTTGATAAACGTATCGCGCCACCTGTCCCTTTGATGTTGTATCACTATGGCTCAGTGTAGGGAATCTTGTCATAGTTTTTCCAACTCATAAATTTGAAGTAGTCTTTTTTTCTGAGCTCCCGATAGGTTCAACCCAAGTTGTATTATTGTCTTAAGTGTCTGTATTTTTGTCTCAATGGGTAGTAGTAATCTTTTCCCATATACTAACTCATAAGGGGTGCATCCTGTAGTAGTTCTACTCAATGTTCTATAGGCCCATAAATCTTCGAGGATTCTATCATCCCAATCATTGAGGTGCAGTCTGACGGTTTTGGTCATGATGGTCTCAAGGATATTACTAGTCCCCTCTACTTTTCTATTTTCTTGTGGGTGATATTGTTTTGTTACTTTATGCTCGATATTGTAGTTGTCCATCAGGTCTCTGACAAGACGCGACATGAATTGAGTTCCTCCATCAATCACTATCTATCATGGCATCTTGAACCTTACAAAGATCTCTTCATGGAGAAACTCCACTACCTTGTTCGATTGTTTCTGAAACTGTGTTTTCCTCCATCCATTCTGTGACATAGTATGTGCAGACGAGGATGTAGGAATTCTGACGGGAAGGGGGATTTATTGGTCCCACAAAATAAATGGCCCATTTGTCAAAAGGTTCTAAGACCATTGTAGTTGTAGTGACATTTCATCTATTTGTACAGGTTTACCCATGTGTTGACATCTATTACACATCGTCACATATTCTTTGGCATCTCTGAATATAGTGGACCAATAATATCTTTGATGGAGTGCCATGTACCTATTTATTTTATCAACAAAATGGCCCCCAAATGGCCCATCATGACAGGATTTTAGTATCTCATGGAATTTGTCTTCTCATACACATATTCTAATAATGAAATCAGGCCAAGTGTAAAAGAGGCAACCATCAATTTGTGAAAATATTTTACTTTTCCTAGCTATACTTTGTCTCTCTTTGGGAGTCAGATCATGTGGGAGATTTCCTTCAGCCAAAAAGTTAGCAATATATGCAAACCATGGTGAGTTAGTAGATACTGCAAAGAGATGTTCATTTGTAAAACAATATTCTATCAGAGGTTCAGTTTCATTACATGTTATTCTAGAAAGAAAGTCAGCAACTGCATTATCTTTTCCTGGTATATCTAAGATGGTAATATCATATTCTTGTAATAAAAGAAACCATCTAGTGAGTCTATCATTGGTGATTGGTTTGTTCAATAAATACTTAATCGCAACATGATCAGTATGTAAGATTACATATATCATATAATGTAGTGCATGAACTTGTTTATTGCATGAATAACAACAAGAAACTCTTTTTTAGTTACCATATAGTTCAATTATGTGGGTGAGAGATCCTTACTGACATAGTAAATTGCATATGGGTCCTTTCCTTCTAGTTTCCATAAAACAAATCCAATGGCGATGTCTTGTGTTTGTAGAAATATGAAACATGAGGGACCAATCGGGCCCTCTTAAAAAAGGAGCCTCGAAGACTTTGATTTTCAGCTCATCAAGCACATGTTGGCATGTCCCTGTCCATACAAACTTAGTGTCTTTGTTAAGTGAAGAAAATAATGGACAAGCATCTTGTGAAAAAATTTCAATGAATCAACGACAATAACTAGCATATCCCAAGAAACTTCGTACATGCTTTTGCGAAGATGAAATTGGAAAGTTTAATATTACCTGTACTTTTGATGGATCTACTTGGATACCTTTGGCTGAGATGTGGTGTCCTAGTACAATTCCATCAGTTAACATCATCAAACATTTTTCATTGTTGAGGGAAATGTTTGATTCTTTGCACCTTATCAATGTTTTCTCCAGGTTTTCCAATGCCTCGTCAAACTCATCCCCATATGTCATGAAATTGTCCATATATATTTCCACACATTCATGAATTAAGTCAGAGAATATACCATTAAAAACTCGTTGAAAGGTGGCAGGGGAATTGTATAACCCAAATGGTAGAACATGATAGTAAAATGTCCCCCAAGGAAGGGTGAACATTGTTTTTTCTTGATCTTCAGGTGCAATTTGGATCTGGTTATACCCATTGAATCCTTCGAGGAAAGAAAAGTATTTCTTTCTAGCCAATGTATCCATGACCTAGTCAATGAATGGGAGTGGGAAATGGTCTTTGTGTGTTGCTTTATTGAGTTCTCGATAGTCGAAACAAATTCTCCATTTATTGTTTTTCTTTGGTACTATGACTATAGGGGAGACCCATTGGCTATCAGAAATTGGGTAGATGAAGTTGGCTATAAGAAAATTTTGTAGCTCCTCTTTGACTATGTCTTTCAGTGACGGATTCATTCGAAATTGGAGTTAGCGGATGGGTCGAGATCCTTCCTTAATATATATGTGGTGTGTGCATAGGTTAGGATGGATTCCCTTCATGTCAGAGTAATCCTAGGTAAATACATCACTATGATTTTGTAGCACTTTAACCAATTTCTCTTTTTGTTGTTCGGTGAATCCCTGGTTTATTTTCAAGGTTTTCCTTGGGCTAATTTCTATGGTTTTTGTAATGGATCCTTGATCTTTCTCTAGTTTGGATCTATGTTCTATGGGCGAGATGCTTGTTGAGGCTAGAAAATCTTGTGTCTCTGGTTGCATCATATGCTCAAGAATATGTGTGTTTTCTAAGGAAGAGGGAGCTATAAATAATTGATTTCATCATCCTCTATTTTATCTCTTATGGCTAAGTATTGATCTATGGAGAGGACTTGATGGGATTCTCCTTCTTCCTTACTCTCTTCTCTGTTAACCCAAAGTGGTGTCTCTAGGTCAATGTTATGTTTGGCAGGAGGATAGAGGGTTAATTTTTTTGTGGATGTCCCATGGGAGATGGTCATATTTCCTGACCTACAACTGATGTAACCATCTATGGTGGCTAGCCAAGGATTTCCTATGATTAGAGGATACCCTCCCAAAGAGGTTTTTGGCTGTAGGACCATAAAGTCAGCAAGATATTCCCATGAGTCTATTGAGATCACTACATCTTCCAAGATTCCCTCTTGTTTAATGATTGCTTTGATGGCTAGTTGGAGTATGGTTGGGGTTTCCCTAAGGCCTGTAAGTCATAAGGATTGCATGGCCTCGCGTGTCATAACATTGATGGAAGCCCCAAGGTTGATTAATGTGTTACTAATGAGAGTATTCTTGATTTTCACATTAACTATTGGACTGCATGGTGTTATCACTCCAAGAAACTCTTTGGGGTTGTAGGCCAAAGATGCTTGGTAACTTAACATATGAATAGGTTTATGATTATGTTGGGATAAAATAGGATAACTGACCTACTAGATCATATCAAGACAGTCAAATAGTATATAATCGAATGAGACAGTTCTTTCAAGAATCAATGATCAAATGAATAGCATAACAGTGGATGAAGAATACTATACTTACTAACCAAATCACACATGTGATGGGTCGGATAAGATAGTTCAGGTATCACTATTAAATCAAGCTTATGAGTTGACCAATGAGATGACAGTCATTGGCAACTAAGACAAACTTGAATCAAAGTGAAGATTACTATTAAATCAAGCTATGAATTGACTAATGAGATGAAAGTCATATTGCAGTTAAGATAGCTTGAATAAAAGCATAGAAGAAGTAAGAAATGACAATCTGATATTAATAGAGAAAGAAGACTGTGATCTGTATTACATATCTATGACAAACTATTACAAAGCAACATGGTATTGTATCCAAAATTCCCTCAGTCCTATGTTTGAACCTCCTACAGTTCCTCTCATATCTTCAGCTTTATAGTTTTACAATAAAATATTCAGATCCTATAAATATGGATCAGATTTGCCAAAGATAGAAAGTCAAAACAATTTTACAAAAAGAGAGGAAGTGATCCTCAAAATGAGGTCAACTCCTCATTTCATGGTATTCAGACCATGTAGAACCTCTGTGTTGTGCAGATAAGCCTCCCAAGGCTGTTTGATATCCTTTGATGAAGATAAATTCGAATTTTCCAAGTTTAGAAAAAACCCTGATTTATTACCCCCAAAATAGGTGTCAAATCAACTTGAAATTCTCCTCTAACTCCTTTTCATCAAAAGTGGATCTTATATTTGACACTATAATTCAATATGTATCTTTGGAAAGAATTTTCAAGAGATTCGGTTGAGAAAAACTTCGATCTGGGCAAAAATACACCTTTGTTGGCCAGTCTCAGGTTTCACCAGCTATTTTACCTTAAAATTTGCTAGTTAGCTGGTGAAAGCTCTGCTTTTCATCAACTAACTGGTTATAATTTTTCCTTCTGTGTTGGTGAAAGATCTATTTTGGTCAAAACAAAACCTTCAAAATGGGTACACTCTACCTCCATGGATGCCATCTGTTCTTTTAGAATTTGAACCAAATTCTTTATTTTCTTCTTCAATTTGCTCCATATCTTCCTTTGGCAACAAAATGATTAATGAGCCAATGTACTCTTTCTTTCCAAATCTGTAACAACAAGCACTGCTTTCACAGTAATTTAAATATAAGTTTTGTTATCGCATGTTTCTTCATCATTATAATTTTGAATTCTTAATCAAGAGTGTCTATTTTGGAGTATTTCTCAACTGTACATTTTGTTCCTTTTCAAATATTTGCCTCTCTGCTAGCGGTACACTCTTTGTCTTCAGATCTGTCGGTAATGTGAATGCAACTTTCCAAGCCTTCTGAACTTCACCGAATAAGAGAAGGAACTGATCATCTACCTCTTTTCAAACCCATAACCTCCAAGCTTAGTTCATAAACTTCCTTCTCCTTTTCATAAAATTCTTTGCGAGCTTCATTTGCCACATCTCTCCACTTCTTTATAGTATCATGGTTTCCAAGACTTAATTCAATGTTTCTAACTCTAGTAGAAAAGATAAGAGAAGAGATTGTCTCTTGAACTTCTGCATAACTGAGAGTAATGTGAACAATTATCAATGTTTTTGAATCGAATCCCAAAGAATCAGAGAGTATTTGCATGAGCCTTGAGTTTGTGTAGGGTATATACTCCTTTTTAGCTGTCAAAGATGATAAAACATCACCAACTACTGAAAGTGGTTTGTTAACATGCAACAATTCTGTGAGTCGTTCACCACTTTCTTCCTCCGTAGTTAGACGATCACTTCCATCCATATCAACTAATGAAAGCTTGTTATATAGATCTTCCCCAGCAAGATTATTTGAGTAGTTTATATGGATTGTAATCATCAGATGAGAATGATTTCATTTGTCAGCACTATTGTGTTCCACAACACATTTTTGAAATCCCATTTTTAGTACTCTTGCAAAGTCTGTCGGGTTTTCAACCTTCTCTTTGACAAGTTCTCTAGAAGATCCAGTCGAGCCCACTTGTACAGTTGTTCTTGTGTTGACATATGTGCTTGATGAGTGGCTTATACATGGACTGTTGAATGCATTTAAGAAATGGGACTCTGCGTGGGTAACCTTACAGGCCGCCTTCGAGTTTTGAAACCTTCTGGCATCTGTAATTTCGAATGGGTGAACTCGGCTCTGTCAAAACCCTATGAAGTCACCATGTTGTCCATTTATTCAACAATTGAATAATTTGGCATCCAAAGTTATGGTGCCATCAATCCCCATAATTTTTGCAGATAACACAATCTTCTTTTTGTCTTTGACACCTGTATGACATCTAGTTCCTTGTAATCCAGGTTTGAAAAGAATAATAACTTTCATCCTCAAATCAAACATCTGGCAAATAGTTCAATTCGATGAGATGTAGTGAAACACAGGCTAGGCACCTGCACTTGTATGTGTTGACTTGTTGCTAACTCATGGCCTTGGTCATGTAAATTTAACATGTGGCTTGTGATTGACATGTGGACATGAAGTCTTGGCTAATGAAAATGTGACTTGGCCCACGGGTCGCTAAAGTTTTGGCTAAAAAGCTATCAAACCCGAGAGGTAGCTTAGGTAGACTAAAACAATTTGCAAATTCATATAGAATTTGAAATATGAATAGACTTGGGCATAGGTAATGGATAAGACCTTAGGTCACTTTGCACACACCCTTTTTATTTGATAAAATTTATAAAAAGAACATATTTTTCTTTTTTGCAAAATCTAAAAAGGCATAACACTAGGTTCTAAGCAATACTAACAAGGTTTTTGAAATGCAGGTGAGAAAAGAAAGGCCATAGAGTTTCTGGACAAAAACAATCAATAGGAGCTTGTCAAGACTTAATGGAAATTTTGGAAATCATGACACTAGCTTGAGACTAGAAAAATAGGCAATTCTAGCTTAAATTTGATGAAGGCACTCAAAATTTACCAGTACATTTTGATCGCTAACACATGGATCTAATTATTTAGCTATGAGAACTCCCCCCATCATTAAGTTAGACAATTTTCCCCTGACATGGATGGTTTGAGGATCCTTTCATTTTCTACCGGGTTTCCTAAAGAAAAATTCTTGTACCATTTTTTAATATATGGGCACATCCTTGATGGCTTGGAATAGTGGTATTTTGACACACATTTTTTTATCTCTCCCAAGAATTCAAATTTAGTGTGAGTAAAAGGTTTCTCTAGGTGTAACATTTCTAGATAGGGTGTGTTTTGAAGTTCAAGGTGGGAATTCTAATCTTTCGAAGGTTCCTAAGATTGTTTTGGTTCCAATTCTTCATTTAGGACATCCTCATTCAAATATGAAATACTAATGCGAGGTTGGTCCTTGGTTAGAGTCTTCCCGGATCGAAGATGGATATCATTGCAATACAGGGAAGAGATGGAATAAGTAGGGTAGAAAGCAAGTCTAAAAACTTGCACTAGTTAGTTTTTCCTTCTTCTATTAGGGTTAGGAATAGGTTGTGTAGGTAGTTGTGGTCAAGGAGAGGCGGATGTGGAGGTCTGCATCTGGGGAGGAGGTAGAAGTTGCATGTGTGGTTGTGTCATAGGTTGTTGAGGTCCTGCTATAGTAGGGTTTCTCCACCCATGTTGTCATAAATGGTTTTGGGGAGGAGCCACCCATTGTTGTGTCGGCATACCCCATGGTTGAGAAGCATATTTCATGGAAGGGTTAGTCCAATATGAATTGAAATATTGAGATTGATCTTGGATCATACCTTGAGGTCTGGGTTGTCGAGATCGCTTCTAAGAGACAAAGCATAATTGCTTTGGTTTCTCAACTTTATGATATATATCCTTTATTCCAGGTAAGGATGGATAGTTATGAGTAGCATGGTCCTCCCTACATATTCAAAAAACCTTGATATGATCCAATGGACATTATTTGCATGCATTCTTCGTCCTGCACTTTGGGAAAAATATAGCCAAAGCTCTCTTTGTCTCTTCTTTATTCTTCCTTGTTTGCAATGTATCCAGTCGGTATCTCAAGGAACTACGTATGTCGACCTTGAATTACCCTAACATGTTCCTGATCTCTACCCTCATAACTCCACCTCCTGCAGTTTTTCCAGTGCTTTCCAGTATATCCCTTGGTCATCTTTTTTTTTTTACGTGTATCTAGAATATTTACGACAAAGTTTTAAGATAGTATCATATTCCAATCAAGAGACGTCTCCCCCACCCATCAGTTTGAGAAGTTATATGCAGTCATCTCATAATCCTCGTAGAAACAAGACACATCATGTTTCAAGAGTTAAATCTCCTTGTCTTTCCCTCTGCAAGTTAAAGTTGAACCATTTCATGTAATCTTCAAGGCTCTCATCTTCATGTTGCACCATCCTAAATATTTCCTCCCTTATTTTCTTATCTTTATAGTAGTCTTAGTATTTTTCTAGAAATGTGTGCTTCATATGGTCCCATGTGCGGATGTTATCCCTACCAAGACCCGTGAACCAACGTAGTCAAACATCCTTGAGTGTGGTCGGGAAAAGTTTCAATTTCTGGGAATCCAACACATAGTCATAGCTTTTGCAAAGTACGTCAAACTCAAAGAGGAAGGTGTCAGGATCTTTATATAATCCATGAAAATTTGGCAAGGTTGAATAAGGGATGTTCTTCATTTCAGTCTCTTCATTCGATCCTTTGATCAGGAATCTAAAAACAGAGGTTTCTTCCTTGACAATTTTGTGTACCATTTCTCTTTGCGTGTTGTATTTTGTTTCTATGGGTACTTCAGAAAAGATGAATTACCCAGAGTGATATTGTTCACTAATCAACCCTTCGAAAGGTGGAACCTCTGTGTGCATAGATCCTTGTACATTCTCAGATTCCTAAGGGGAGGTCTAGGGATTCTTTTTGGAAATAAAACTTGTTGTAGGTGATAGGTAGTTTGGTTGATTGTGCTCCTTTCCCTCTTGATATTGACCTGCATTGTTAGATTTTCAGGGGTTTTGGATGAAATAATAAATCTACCTTACTGATATCTAACCCTGTGCATAGAAAAGGTTAGAAAATCATTCTATGAATTGTTGAAAAGAAATCATACCACTCAATATACTAAAATGAAAATGCACACAACTATCGAAACGACAACTACTCTTTTTGACAGTTCCCTAGAAATGACACCAAAAATGACAAACTTTTCAATTAATTCCTATTTAACGTAGTGAGCCATTGAAGAGTTGTTCATTTAATTATCAAACTAAGGTTGTATCTTACTTACGAATTTTCATGCACCATATATGCAAGTGTAGTGTTGTAATCACTAAGGATTTGTAGTACTTTCAATGTCACCAGTCGATATTTCAAGATACTTAATTAAGTCACCAAGCTATTCTACTTCTCAAATTGTAGGAAAATAAATATCACGTTTGTGGGAAAATAAAATCACATTCGAAAAAAGTGAATCTTTCTTGTGGAAAGTAAGTCACACTTTATAGAAAGTAAATGACACTTGCAGAAACTAAATCACACTTTGCAGAAAGTAAATCACACTTGTGGAAATTAAATCACATTGAAAGAAAGTAAATCACACTTGTGTAAATAAAATCACACTTGCGGAAAGTAAAGTTATGCTTGTTAGAATATAATGGATGTGCTCGTTTAACCATACACAATATAGCAATATTGTCACCCAACCATAGGCCGAAGCCACCCCTGAGCACCTTAACCTTGACAGAGAAAGATTCTGGAAGAAAACCCTAGGCTTAATAGCCAAACAAAGGTGGCGTGCCTCTCTCCAAGGATAGTGCACCAAGAAATAATAACAAAAGTTGATTAAAGAGTCCAACCCAGAAAACTGAAAATGCATATTGTAGAACAGCCGACAACAGTTTCTCCCAAGACTTGCGCACAAACTAGCCAACTGCAGTAAAGCACAAGTGTACTTCTGCAGTTCTGAGAATACTGGACAAAATGAAGGATGGCTTCATATATTTATATTATTTCTACCAGACTGCCTAGGCTGACTTCTAATTCTAGGTGCTAATTACTTAGTATATAATATTTCCTTTAGATGACTTCTTCTCTTGGAGGATAATAACCTAATACAAATCATTCTCTTGAGCCGACTTGTCTTCTAGGGTTCTTCATCAATTATTTAGGGTTTCTTCCTGATTCCCGAAATATTCTATTCTCGTCGGGTTTACACGTGGAGGTAAATACCTCCCGCAGCTACCATAATATAAACACTCCCTCCTAGCTAGGGAGGTATAGAATGAAATGGTATTGAGCACAAACATACCATTGAATCAGTAGCATCATCATAGTCGTACATACTATATCATGATTAGATCACGAGAACCATCATCACTATCAGTGTCATCTGACAACATCAACTGCATCATCTCTCAAAACCATACTCCATCTGAATCACACCAAGGAGTGATACAAAAACCATTCTTCTAATCTGGGCATATGTCCTAGAAGAATAAATGTCCTGGACCATTTTCTGTCTGGATAATCTTTGTCCATCAGTACATTGAACATCCATCTAGCTGATAATCATTTTCAATACTTCTGATAGTTTACAAGGCAATCAGAGCAATGTCATTCAATAGAACACAACTGTGTCTATCCATAGTAGTACACAACTAAAATCCAATGGTACACTACCACACCAAGTAGCACACATCTACTTGATCAGTCACTACTACATATGGGCGGATTATTCCACGGAATTTTTCCGTGTTTCCATTAGTTTCATCTTTTTTTAAATAGGGCAGGATTTTCGTCGATATTGCCATGAAAGTTCGTCGCAATATCCACGAATAGGTTACTATAACATGGTCAGGATTTTCGTTGCTATTTCCAGGAAAGTTCATGGCAATAGCGACGAATATTTTGCCTATCTCAGTGGTCGATGTTAACGATTAGTTGACTATTTGATCTATATATACCTGACTTTAAGAGACTTTGTGACACAATTGCTATAGTTGTGACACTGTTCTTGGATTTTGTTTGAGCTGTTTATTTTTTCCGTCACTCACCAGTTGAACAAATCCAATTCTCGAACTACATAGCTCGGATTTTGAACTTGCAAGGTTAGTATGTTTTTTATATTGATGTACTCATTTAACTTGTAAATTTTTGTTCAAATGTCCAAATTTCATGTAGCTTGTTTTTTCCTTGATAATATATTATATGTGTAGTACCATATTTCATGTCTTTGGTTTTTGGATCTAGTTAGTATATTCTATGGAAAAGGGTATGTGTATTCCATAATATTCTAGGTTTATGGAATCCACATACCCTTTTCCCTTCAATTGTAGCTATAATGTCTCTCTCTTTTAATTGATAAAGATATGGAATTGCTCTTGAAAATCAACCCTGATCGGTGAAATGATAGTAATTGATTGTCATTTTCTTCTCTCTTTTATTTTTAAGAACTAACAAAAAAACACCAACAAAGCTTGATTTAAGCTTTGATACCACTTGTTACATCCCTAGTACCCAAATGGGATCACACTTGCATAAATTGAAAGTAATATAACAATGACAATAATGGTTGGGATACTTGCACACCTAATGGTTGGATAGCACTTAGTAATTCAATTAAATGAAGGAAGAAATCTCCATGAATAAAATCTTGAAGTTGATTGTTATATTGATAAATGATAAGTTATGGTATATATAAGATAGGGAGGAAAATCATGTTTATAACAATAAGATGCATAAACACTAACCCTAAACTTATGTTAGGTATATATGTCATTATTATATAAAGAAAAAATTTGTACACATATGACCTTATTATAAAGATGTTATATATGTTGTGATTAAGCACATAACAATCACTTTTAACTAACCACCTTCAACCATCTTAGCTTATGGTTAGCCACCTTTAACTTTCTTGGCTTATGACTAAGAACCTTTAACAAATGAACTTATGATTATATATCATAGTCTTCCAATATAAATAAAGTATATTGGTTTCAACTTTCTCAATAAAATCCACATACCCTTTTCTTATATGTGATGTTGTTTCTCTCAATTTTTTATAATCACGTGCAATTCTAGATGTAGTGATTAACTTTATTTTGTAGTTGATGTAACTTGTTTATACACTATTAATAAGGATCAGTATCTAAAATATAAAATATTCATGACGAAATCTACGATAACATGATGAAATCTACTAGTCAGACAATGAAAAATGAGAACATGCCAAACTGTCTTAGAAAATAAAACCGTGACCACTATAAGTAGCATAAAATTGAGACCATTGTATGTAGATGCAAATCAACATGTCATAATTTAAACCAACCCAACCCAATTGTGGATGAAAAGTGGTTGGCACTCTTTTTTTAGTGGTGAATTTCAAATATTGACATTTTGTCTACAAAACAACTTAGAGGCTAGTGTATGGTGTCGAGTGATTCAAGTTTGATAAATTTTGACCACTTTCGTTAAATGGTCTATAATTATTTTCCATGGTTATTCAATACACACTACTCTATAGTACAAATTGAAGCATATCTATCTTAATAGTTAATCGATAATAATAATAATAAAAGCATGTCAAAATGTCTTAGAAGAAATAATTGTGAGGATTGTAGGTCACTGTAAATAAACATATCATAATCGAAAGGAGTAGCTAAAATATAAAAAATTGACAACTTACTGTTTGGTATGGTGTAGGTAAGACAATTACTTGTCAGGACAAGGATTTGTCACTATGAATGAAAATAGCAGGAAGCTTTCTCGGTTAAGAGAGGCATTAGAGGCGAGGGGCAATGGAAAATGTTATTACCCTTGCTATGATTGCAGAGGCTTGCAAAAAAAAAGACTTTTAATAACAACAGCTCAAAGACATTGTAGGGATAAGGGGCACACCAAAGGGGGTTATGAATATCGTCCCTTGGTAAGAGGATTCAATATTTAATGTATTCTCTGTAATAATCAATATGTCATGAATTTTAGTAATATTTCTTATTGAGATTTTTATATTTTCTATACACACTAACTTTTCTACGTTGTTTTTAAATATATAGACGATGCCCCCAAAATGTCGACCTCTAAAGATTTATTTTCCAAGTACTAGTAGAAATACTCCTTTACAGGGTGATGAACTTCGAGATCAAAATATTGAAGATGGTGATCAAGTTATTAATGATGATATGGATGGAGATAACGTTAGTGATTCAAGTTAGGAAGATGCGATACATAGGTTGATCCAAGACACATTTGCTCCAATGGATGAGGACAACCAGGATGATAGTCATGATGTTGATCCTCTACTCGAGAAGTCACGTCAAGCTTTTTATGAAGGCTCAAAAACAAAACTTTTATCTTCTATATTGTTGTTGATGAAACTAAAGGTTTTGAATGGTTTATCAAACACATGTCTCACACAGATACCAAGGTATTTAATTTGTTAATTATTTATGTATGCATGTTCACAAATACTTAAAAGGTTCAGTTTTTTCCTATATTGCTATTGTTTTCTAATCTGTAAATTAGTATATTGGATGAGATATTGATGATTAATATTGTTTACATTGACTTATTGTTTAGAATTTTGTATATTGTTAGGTGAAGTTCTATTACCGACGTCAAATATTTTGCCACGCACATATCGAGAAATATCCGTGATTATGAAAGAAATTGGAACGGACTATCAGGTTATTGATGCATGTCCTAATGATCATATCATATATTATGGACAATATGAATTAGAAAATGAATGCCCACAATGTCAAATAAGTAGATATCAAATCGATAAATCATCAAAGAAGGTGCCTTGTAAACTTCTTTGTTATATTATGATAATTCCATGTTTACAACGGTTGTTCAGGTGCCAAAGTATAGCACAGTTTATGGATTTCAATGAAAAGAACAAAAGTCGAGATGATATTCTTCGAATGCCTGCAGATGGTTCTACATTGAACTACATCGAAGAAAAGTGGCCAATTTTTAAAGAAGAACCTCGTAATGTTAGACTTTCGTTGACAGTTGATGGTGTCAATCCATTTGGAGAGCTTCGTTCTACGTACTTAGTGTGGCCGGTTTTTGTTATAAACAATAACCCTCCTCCTTGGATGTCGATCAAGAGAGAGAACACAATGTTGGCAATGATTGTTCCAGGTATTTAATTATCTTTTATTTTCTTTAAAGTATGACAAAATATTTCATTTATTTGTTTCTTGCATGGTAATTATTTCTTTTATATATAACGACACCTCGATAAGTATAATTAATCATGTAGTATGTTGAACCAATTAGGTAGGTACCAGGTTAAATATATGAACGTATATATTGAGCTTCTTATCGATGAGTTGTTGAAGTTATGGGCCGGCATCACTATGCAAGACATCTCTAGACCAATAGGGAAAAAACGATTTCAATTCCATGGAATGTTATCGTGGACAATTCATGATGCTCCTGGGTTAACACATTTTTGTGGTATATTGTTACTTTATTTTGTGATTTAATATTATATATATTTATTGAAAACATCATGCACTATTTTAAATTGTAACTCTAATTTGACGCTACATTAATTCATATATATTGTAGGTCTTAAAACAAAGGGTAAATTTGCATGCCCAATTTGTGGTCTAAGGATAAAATATCGTCGTTCAAGGAGTTTAGGAAAGGAAGTGTTTGATGAGTATAGGCACTTTCTGCCTAAGAACCATAGTTATCGAACTACAGACAAAGAAAATTTCAATGATAAAGAAGAAAACGGAAAAAAAAACCACAAAGAATGACACCTCGCCTATGAAAGTTGGAATATATTAGAAATCGTCAAGGTACACAAATTATTTATGTATGACATAGTATATAAATCTTTGGTTAATTTCATTAGTATTAATTTCATTTTGTCCCATTAATTAGTGTTAATTTCAATTTGTTGATGTTTCATGAATGTCGTTAAGGCACAAATGGGATTCCACGAGGAATGAAAAGTTACCTGATGCAATTTAGTAGATTGCCATACTATGAGCACCTACAAATAGTTCATTTGTTTGATACAATGCATATCAGGAAGAACATAACATAATTGTTATGGCGGATATTAGATGGAAGGACTAACAAAGAGAGAATTGGAAACATTTGTTGTGACATCCAGGAAGCTAATCACGCATTACAAAGTGTTATTATTAATTCTAATGGAGATGGTCATGAACATAATACTAGTCTTCCTTGGTTATTGACGGAGCAACAGAGCAATATTGTAAAAGAGGACATTCAAAAAATTATGTTTCTGACGGGGTTTTTGTCGAACATACAAAATATCTTAACTAAAAAAGGTGATTTTGGTGGGGTTAAAACACATGAATGGCATACATTCATTAAGGTAATTAGTAGGTTATAATATATTTCCTTATTGGTACGCATTTTTTGGAAACAAATAATAATTA